>JAJOZX010008631.1:22500-27500 GCA_023014485.1 Bathynomus jamesi
CCGTACACCAATTCGGCCGATGTACATTGCAGGTCATCCTTGAGCGCTGCCCGAATTCCCAGGAGGACAAGGGGAAGGGCGTCGGTCCAACGTGGGCCGGTGGTGGTCATCCTTAGGGACGCCTTCAGGTGACGGTGTAGTCGCTCGACGAGGCCATTGGCCATGGGCCTATATGCTGTAGTCCGAATCCGGGAACAACCTAAAATTTGTGTCAGGCTCTTCCACAGAGCGGATTCGAATTGCCGACCACGGTCAGTAGTGATTGTTGATGGGACTCCAAAACGGGACACCCAACCACTGACGAAAGCGCGGGCGGCGGATTCAGCCGTGATGTCCTTTATAGGGATCGCCTCAGGCCAACGCGTGAATCGATCGACGCAGGTGAGGAGGTACGTGTAACCTTCTGAGTATGGAAATGGGCCGACGAGGTCCAGATGTACGTGATCGAAACGTGCGTCGGGGGGACGAAAAACAGCTAAAGGTGCCGTCGTGTGACGTTGAATTTTTGCTTTCTGGCACTTTATGCAAGCTTGGGCCCAACGTCTGACGTCACGGTTGATGCTTGGCCAGACGAAACGAGAGGTGACGAGAGCCTGAGACGCGCGAATTCCGGGGTGAGAAAGAGAATGAAGCCTATTAAAAATTTCGCGTCGGAATTTCTCGGGGACGAAAGGACGGTGTGATCCTGTAGAGACGTCGACCGTGAGGGTCCGTGAGGAAGAAGGCAGTGGAATTTCTTCCAGTTGTAACGACGTGGATGCACTACTGAGCTGCTGCAGTTCATCGTCTCCTCGTTGAGCTTCTGCTATGGCTTCGTAGTCGATGACGTCACCGGTGGCGGGAACAAGGGACGCATTAATCGTGACTCGCGATAGAGCGTCCGCTGCGGTATTTGCATGGCCTTTTATGTGACGAAGATCGCCAGTGAATTGTGAGACGTAGTCCAAATGTCTCATTTCCCTGGGGGAATACCGGTCGGATTGAGAATTGATGGCAAACGTTAGCGGACGATGATCCGTGTATATAATGAATTCTCTTCCCTCTAAGTAGTGGCGGAAGTGTTTGGTCGCCAGATAAACCGCAAGCAATTCTCGACCGAAAGTGCTATATCTGGTTTCCGTTGGTTTGAATGCGCGTGAGAAAAAGGCTAAGGGCTGCCAACCATCTCCTGACGCTTGTTGTAATACGGCGCCTGCCGCAGTGTCAGAAGCATCCACGACGAGGCTGATTTCTGCGTCAGGATGAGGGTGAGACAGCTGGGTCGCATCAATGAGGGCTGACTTAGCCGACTCGAACGCTCGCTGGGCCTCTTCAGGCCATGGAATGGACGTAGAGGACCCCCTCCTGCAGGGGCGCAGCAGGGCATGCAAAGGGCGGAGGAGGTGCGCGCCATGGGGAATGAATCTGCGATAAAAGTTTATCATACCTAAAAATTCCCGCAGTTTTCTTTGCGTGGTAGGGGGGGGAAATTCCTTAATAACGTCGACCTTATGGGGGTTGGGGGAGATACCGTTGCCTGTAACTTGATGACCGAGGAACTGCAGTTCGGGGACGCCAAACTGGCACTTGCTGGGGTTGATGACGACTCCATACTCATCGAGTCGAGCGAAAACCTGCCGAAGGTGTTTGACATGTTCCACTTCATCGCTGCTGGCAATGAGGAGGTCGTCTATGTAGGCAAAACAGAAGGGGAGACTCCGAAGGACGTCGTCGATAAATCTCTGAAAAGTCTGTGCCGCGTTCCGGAGGCCGAAAGGCATGCGGATGTATTCGAAAAGCCCAAAGGGCGTTATTATCGCGGTTTTAGGAACGTCCTCTGGGGCTACCGGGATTTGATGGTAGGCCCTGACGAGGTCCAGTTTGGAGAAAACCGTACACCCAGAGAGATTGGCGGCAAAATCGTGCAGAAGGGGGGGAGGGTAGCGGTCGGGCACTGTGCAAGTGTTGAGCGCCCTGTAATCGCCCACAGGACGCCAGTCGCCCTCAGTCTTCTTGGGGACCATGTGTAACGGTGCGGCCCAAGGGCTTTTGGAAGGCCGGACGATTCCTAGTTCGATCATGTGTTCGAACTCTGCCTTTGCGATGCGCAGACGGTCCGGAGCCAAACGTCGAGGACGAGCATTCTTCGGGGGTCCTGCAGTCTGGATGTAGTGGAGGACCTGATGTTTCACTGGCACCTCGCGGTTGCAAGGGCGTGTCACCGATGGAAACTCAGCCAGTAGTGTACCGTACGGTGACTCAGGGCGAGCCACCGAATATACTGGCGGAGGCGCTGACGTACGGGAGAAAACGCCTTGCACGCTGAGGCTGGTCTTGTGGTCGATGAGTCTCCGGCGTCTAACGTCCACTCCTAAGTCGTAATGCTGCAGAAAATCTGCACCTAAGATTGGCTGTTGCACGTCGGCGATGAGAAAAACCCAACGGAAGGTTCTCCTAAGTCCGAGGTTGAGGGAAAGGGATTTTTGCCCGAATGTTTGAATGGGAGTCGCGTTCACCGCGTGTAATTCAGTCTCCCAACTGGGATGTAACCGCTCTTGTGGGGAGGGGGGGAGGAGACTGACTTGGGCGCCGGTATCGACCAAGAAACGTATCTTGGAATGGGCGTCTGTGACGAAGAATAGGCGGACGCCGTGGAAGCCTTGAGCATGAGACGCCGTTAATGCTCGGCTGCTACGTTTCCCGCCCGAAGACAGGGAGCCGTGCATTTCCGGGCTTGATCGCCGAATGTCCTGTGGTACCAGCATACGCCCGGTTCGTCGTTGGAACCGGGGGTGCGGGAACGGGAACGGGGTCGTGAGTTGCGGTGCTGAGGGTCGCGTGATCTGCTTCGTTCACGCGTTTGCATCCCGCGTACATCGCGAAAAAGTCCTTCTACCATGATGGTCAACTTCGCGACGGTCTCCACCAAGTTGTTGTCGGGCGCGGTTGGGGGAGGGGGTGGTGAGGCGACTGCGGCCACTTGTGGCGTTTCTATGTCCAAAACCCTGTCCGCTATATCCGCCAGTTCCTTCAACGAAATGTTGGTTTCGTCACCGCCAGCACTCGTTGGACCTGCGGTGGAAGGCGTTGTACGAAAAGTTGGCGGAAGAATGAGTGCTCGATGACGTGGGCTGAATCCCCCAGGAGCTGCTGCATGTGTCGCAGGAACTGCGACGGGGATCTATCGCCAAGCTCTTCGGTCGCGAGTAATTTCCTGAGGCGATTTTGCTCTGACATGGCCGTTCGCTCCAAAACGGCGGTCTTCAACGTCTCATAGGGGTTTTCTAGGGGCCTCTTGGCGAGAATGTCTCGCACCTCGCCAGCGACCTCTGGTGTGAGTTGCGCGGCTACGATGTTAAACTTGGCCACGCTTCTTGTTATGTTCTGGGACTCGAAATGATATTCGACCTGTAAGAACCATGTACGGGGATCCGCGGGCCAAAAAGTGGGGATTTTGGTATCGCTGTAGGTGTGGGATGTAGTGGCGTTGTTGTTTTCCTGCTGCATATTTTTCGCGCGAAAACGTGTTATCATGTGCCAACAAAATTAACCGTAAATGTATTTGTGGCCTAATGTGTACGGGAAAATAACACCAGTCACAGATGTAGATAGGCCTATTGACGCGCCGTATATGTTGTACCGTGTATTAATTTAAATGTTTGATATCACCGCTATTTTGTTATTTGCACTAAAAGAATACTTAAAATTAAGAAAATGTCCCTAACCACTAAACAACAGGTTCACTGTGAAAATTAACTTGCAATTACTTTCGAGTCACTCCGGGGTTACACCAATTTATAGTGGAGCTAGTTTTAGCCGTTTAAGGTGATAATGATTTAATTGTATGCAACGATTGATTAAGGCAATGACTGACTGATTACTTATTAATGAAAGGCTATTTGAGTAGATCCACCATACTATTGGCAGTGACCGAATGGCAGCGAGGGTCACCAGCTTGATTTACGCTCAAGCAAATTAATGTTAAGGTTATAAAAGACACCTTATGGGTTTTGTAGTTTATTTAAGAAAATATTTATATTAATTTTCACAGTGAAAATACAATGGTAAGACTTGACTAGAAAGCTTAACAATTCGATAATGACCTTTGAAATGCTCTCGTTTATGTGAGGCTTAATGGTATACAAAATGGGACACCTTTGAAATGCGCTCGTTTATGTGAGGCTTAATGTTATACAAAATGGGACACAACCTGAAATATGAGATGGTGAATACAAAATAATGCATGCACGTAATAATATAACAAATAGGTTATGTAATACACCGATTAGGGAAACTACAGATTATGCATAAATGATCTGTGAAAGAGGCCTATTAATGACAACGTGAACGCGTACGTTCAGGTACTCATTAATAGAATAAGCCTCGGTACTTTATTTTGTACAATGAACCGTTACTTATTCACGGTGGTATAACAAAGAATTGACAGTAATTAATTGGTAGTTTATGTTATGCTTATGGCATAGACCTAGGTAATAAAATGAAATGTTAAGAGCTTAATTGAGTAATACGTAATGTAATACTCATCGATGGTATGTAATGGCATGCAACATGAACCTTGAATGGGCCTAATAATAGCTATAAAGAATGCACGTGCGTTCGGTACATTGAATGAAAATCACGACACTGATTAAGTAGGCTAAAGATTGTATGGATGCACATAGAATAATTGATGCGGCCTAATTATAATGGATTGTGATGCTTGCACAAATATCATTTATATACAAGAACATTATGTGATGTCAAGTGATTACGTCAAGAGAATGTTTAGTTAACACGTAAATGCGAATTGAACAGAATAACGGATGATACGCGGAATAAGGTATTGAAATGACACTTGAATAGGATGACAGGCCTATCGTTCGGCCTAATGATAATTGAGGGAATATACACGGTATATGAATTAGGCCTGCAGTAGAGAAAAGTGGTCTACTGCGTTATTAACGGGAGTCAATGGGAATGTTTATTACTCACTTTGGGAGAGTAGCCTGCTGTTCGCGGTA
>JAJOZX010008631.1:30000-191272 GCA_023014485.1 Bathynomus jamesi
TATATATATATATATATGAAATATATATATATTATCTATATATATGAAATAAATATATATATATATATATATATGAAATATATATATATATATATATAATATATGCAATATATATATATATATATATATATATATGAAATATATATATGAAATATATATATATAATATATATATATGAAATATATATATATATATATATATATATGAAATATATATATATATATAATATATGAAATATATATATATATGAAATATATATGAAATATCTATATATATGAAATATATATGAACATATATATATATGAAAATATATATGAAATATATATATATGAAATATATGAAATATATATATATATGAAATATATATGAAATATATATATATATGAAATATATATGAAATATATATATATTTGAATATATATGAAATATAATATATGAAATATATGAAATATATATATATATGAAATATATATATATATATATATATTTGAAATATATATATATATTATATATGAAATATATATATATATATATGAAATATATATATATATATATATGAAATATATATATATATATATATATATATATGAAATATATATATATATATATATATATATATGAAATATATATATATATATGAATATATATATATATATATATGAAATATATATATATATATGAAATATATAATATATATATATATGAAATATCTATATATATATATATATATATATATATGAAATATATATATATAATATATATATGAAATATATATATATACAGGGCGTCCCAAAAAAATGTATACACACTTTAAATAATTATAAAGGCAGTGTTTATTAAAATACATTTCATTTTCAAAATGTAATAGAATCTACAGACATTATTTAATTGTTTTTGTCAACGCCTGTTTTCAAACTGACGTCCGTTCTGGTCCAGGCACTGCTGATAACGCGAAGCAATGGAATCGCAAACATCACGAAACATTTCGTTTGGTATTTGTGTGCATTCTCGTTCAATGGCTGCTCTCAATTCAGCGACTGTTGCAGGTTTTATAGCGTAGACTTTGTCTTTTAAGTATCCCCATAAAAAAGTCTAGTGGTGTGAGGTCTGGTGAACGCGGAGGTATTCTACGAAACCCCTTCGTCCAATCCACATCCACATCGTGCCAAGTACCACTCGCAATACTCCACTCTTCGGTCCGGATCATCTTCATTAATAGCATGGACTAATCTTGGAATGTAACTTTTCCATTGACAGCGCTTCAAAATGCGTTGGACAGACGATTCTGAAATTCCTACCTCACGACTCGCTTGCCGCACAGATTTCTTGGACTTTGGTGATACGTTTCCAGTACTCTTTCTTGCTTGTGGGGCTTGTCGATGTCCGTGGTCTTCCGGAACGCTTCTTGTGGACATTCTGAACAGTTTCCATCGGCTTCAAACTTATCTCTAATTCGAGTGATGGTAAGTCGCGTTGGTGGATCTGTTTGAAACTCCCTCCCTAAACTGTCTTTGCACTTCAACTGCGTTTTCACACTTCCAGTAGCATTTTAGAATGAATTTCCTTTGTTCAAAGCTTAGTCTGACTGCCATTATTAATTCTAATGGGTTTAACTTGGAAAGAAAGAAACATCAATTGAGCTTTCAGCTGTTAAAGTGTGTATACATTTTTTTGGGACGCCCTGTATATATATATGAAATATATATATATATATATATATATATATTATGAATATATATATATATATATATGAAAACATATATATATATATATGAAATATATATATATATATATGAAATATATATATATATATATATATATGAAATATATATATATATATATATATATGAAATATATATATATATATATATGAAATATAATATATGAATATATATATTATATAATATATATATATATATAATATATATATTGGTGAAGGCCGCTTCTGGCAAGCTTCAATTTCAATTTAAGCAGAAAGCAACAGACAAGGAAAGAAACATCCATCAAGTTGGAAAGGGACTATTTTGTATATTGCAACGTTTCAAGCACAAACTATGCTCATCCTCAGGCAAAAATTCTAAAAAGTTAAAAACATAATATTAAAAACCATAATGACATTAACAAATTAAAATAGGGAAAAAATCCACAAGCATTAAAAACAAAGTCACACTAAAAAAATTCTAAAAAGTTACAATTAAAAACCATAATGACTATTATGAAACAAAAGCGAACAATTAACAAGCTTTAAAACAATAAAAGTGACACTAAAAACGAACAATGAATAACAGCTATAAAATACAAAATGTAAAACTCAAAAAACTAAAAATTCACAGGCTATCTTTTAAAACACTAAAAAATTAAAAACCCACACTAAAAGGAACACACCTTAAGTCTAAGCAGCACAGATTCCGAGGCAAAACTAAAAAAACAGAAACATCTAAAACCAAGTAAAGGTTGGTTGTTCAAGATGTTCAGTTTAGACGGAGGGGAACGGATGAAATATCAGAGTTAAGCGAAGGGGAGTTTTTTTTAATATACAGGGATTCTAGAAGTCTTAACGTTTGCTCACACGGAGCGGAATCTAAAATGTTAAAATTAGCTAAAGTTATATCGACTTTGCATAGAACAACATGGCTGCGTATAGCTGAAGCTTCTTTAGTTTTCAAAGGTTTGTCAGTTCTATGGCTTATGCCCATATGGGCACAGAAACGCGACTCGAGGCTCCGCACAGTGCTACCAATATAGCTCCGATCACATCGGGGACACTTGAATTCATAAACGACAGCACTGCGCAGAGCATCCGATACACGTCTTTAACATTAAAATATGAGCCAATAGAACGACGGTTGACAAATACTAGTTTAAAATCTATTTGACAATAAAATTTACTAAGAAGTGGCAGAAGGTTATTACGGCAATAGGAATTCAGATATCCCATTTCTGGGAGCACAAGATAATATACATTTTTAGGAACGTTAAAATTATACTTTTTAGGTTTGTAAATGTTAGCTAGAAATCTATTGATAGCGTTTTCTACAATCTGCAAAGGATAGCCATTATTCACAAAATATTTTTTTAAAAAAACAAATTCATTATGCAGACATTGATAGTTGGAACATAAATTATACGCTCGGTTAAGTAGGGTGTTTACAGATGCCAGCTTGTATTTAAAATCACAATAACTTAAAAAATTGAGACCAAGACCAGTGAACGTCTTCTTACGATAAACTGAAGTAATAATAGAATCACTCTCTCTGCTAATCAGTAAATCCAAGAAAGGCAGCTTGGAGTCAGATTCTTCCTCCAGAGTAAACTTTATGTTTGGATACAAGTTATTTAAAAATGTAAAAAATTGATGAGCACTGCTAGCATCAGTAAACACTGCAAAATATCGTCAACATATCGTCTATAAAAAATAGGCCTTATAGGGGTAGGAGGCTGGGTAAACATTTTAGTTTCTAAATAGGTCATGAAACAATCTGCAGCCAAAGGGCCGATCGGAGATCCCATGCCCACGCCATCAATCTGCTGGTATATATCTCCATTAAATATAAAAGTACTACCTTTAAGAGTTTGCTCTAACATAGAATTAATGTCATTTTTATCAAAACTTTGAAATTTGGGGGAATTACTAAAAACCTTGTCAAGGATAATTTTGCGAGTTTCGTCCACAGGGATATTGGTAAACAGGGAACTAACGTCAAAACTTACCAAGTAATGGTTAGAGTTAAATTTCTTATTAAGGAGTTCCCTTTGAAAAGACGCGGAATCGGAAATAGTATACTCATTTTTGGAGAAAGGGGAAAGGAAACTAACCAAAAATTTGGCAAGATTATACGAGGGCAAGCTATATGAAGCCAGAATAGGCCTCAAAGGAATCCCGGGTTTGTGTATCTTAGGGAGACAATATAGTCGTCCCAGATCACATCCCGTTGCAAAAAGTTTTTTATAAGTTAATAAATCTATTGCTTTTTTAGTTTTCAAAGATGACAGTAACCTATTGATTTTATCCTCAAGCCGTAAGATTACAATTTTTGCACGATCCTTAATTAGTTTAAATTTCGAACCATCCTTTAACAATTCTAAGGTTTTATTAACATAATCCGCACGATTAAGAATTACAACACCCCTACCCTTATCTGGCCTAGTAACTAAAATGTTGGGGTTACGGGACAGATCGCGAAGAACACAAACATCAGATTTCCGAAATATGATAGAATTATGGCTGCAGATAACTTTTTGAAACAAATTATTCACAACAATTGACATTTCTGAAGAAAACCTGTTAAAATTACCTTTGATGGGTTGTGACTTAAGATCTGACAATAATTTTTTTTTTTTTTTTTTGTGAATAATGGCTATCCTTTGCAGATTGTAGAAAACGCTATCAATAGATTTCTAGCTAACATTTACAAACCTAAAAAGTATAATTTTAACGTTCCTAAAAATGTATATTATCTTGTGCTCCCAGAAATGGGATATCTGAATTCCTATTGCCGTAATAACCTTCTGCCACTTCTTAGTAAATTTTATTGTCAAATAGATTTTAAACTAGTATTTGTCAACCGTCGTTCTATTGGCTCATATTTTAATGTTAAAGACCGTGTATCGGATGCTCTGCGCAGTGCTGTCGTTTATGAATTCAAGTGTCCCCGATGTGATCGGAGCTATATTGGTAGCACTGTGCGGAGCCTCGAGTCGCGTTTCTGTGCCCATATGGGCATAAGCCATAGAACTGACAAACCTTTGAAAACTAAAGAAGCTTCAGCTATACGCAGCCATGTTGTTCTATGCAAAGTCGATATAACTTTAGCTAATTTTAACATTTTAGATTCCGCTCCGTGTGAGCAAACGTTAAGACTTCTAGAATCCCTGTATATTTCATCCGTTCCCCTCCGTCTAAACTGAACATCTTGAACAACCAACCTTTACTTGGTTTTAGATGTTTCTGTTTTTTTAGTTTTGCCTCGGAATCTGTGCTGCTTAGACTTAAGGTGTGTTCCTTTTAGTGTGGGTTTTTAATTTTTTAGTGTTTTAAAAGATAGCCTGTGAATTTTTAGTTTTTTGAGTTTTACATTTTGTATTTTATAGCTGTTATTCATTGTTCGTTTTTAGTGTCACTTTTATTGTTTTAAAGCTTGTTAATTGTTCGCTTTTGTTTCATAATAGTCATTATGGTTTTTAATTGTAACTTTTTAGAATTTTTTAGTGTGACTTTGTTTTTAATGCTTGTGGATTTTTTTCCCTATTTTAATTTGTTAATGTCATTATGGTTTTTAATATGTTTTTAACTTTTTAGAATTTTTGCCTGAGGATGAGCATAGTTTGTGCTTGAAACGTTGCAATATACAAAATATAGTCCCTTTCCAACTTGATGGATGTTTCTTTCCTTGTCTGTTGCTTTCTGCTTATATATATATATATATATATATATATATATATGCGCGCCGCCTTGGTGGTGTAGTGTTTAGCGTCGCTGACTACGAATCCATCGGCCCCGGGTTCGAGACCCGACGGCAGCCGGCGCGCAGCAGAACCCAGCTGTTCATCCTTCCACACAATAAAGAAAGTGGTTGGTAGATAAATGGGTACCCTAAGTGGCCTAGTGGTTAAGACGCCGGGCTGCTGATGGGGCGTGGTTCGTATTCCACGTTAAACTGTAGGTCTAAGGTGGAGTGAAAAGCTTGATGTTCGTCAGAATGAACAATTCGGGCGGAAGCTAACCAAAGGTTATATATATATAATACTGGTAAATCCAGGTTAAATAGACAGATAAACAACACGGTCATGTCTTCAATTTGCATAAAACTTGGTCTGGGGGTGTTTTTTAGTGAAAAAAACAAATTCCCAAATTTTTTTGAAAATCAGTCAAATAGGTCAAAATTTAGGGTCAGGTCAAATTTTGGCCAAATCGTGACCTAAGAATTTTTTAAATTCCTATATCTCAGCTTCTAATTGTCATAGCTTAATAAACTTTATATGGATGGAAGTGGAATGAGCTGTAGTTTCCAGAAATGGTACTTTCATTTGGATAATTTAATAAAAAAAACACTTAATTTTGAAAAAACAAAACAAATTCAGGATTTGACATTGAAGGGATCAATTTTTAAAAAAAATGTTATTGAAGAAGAAATGTTGCCTGAGCAAAGATCTACCATAATTAGCAATAAAAAGTTAGCTTATAGGCCATTATATAGCTTAAAACTTAATTTTGTTAATGCTGGCTTTCTTCATTTTTTTATTTTTTATTTTTCTATTTTCAGATTTTAATAACTATGTATTGAAAGATACAGGTGTACCTAAATATCTACCTAAATAACTTTAAAAAATGCCAAAAAATAAGAAATTATATTGTGATCCTTTCAAAAAGCGCAAAAAAAGAATTTTCAATAATATTTAAAAAGTTACGGAACTTATGGCTTCTGTAAGTTATGGAGTTCTTTAAAAGGATCAGCTATTGTATAGCAATTACTACACCTTAATAAGAAGTCAACCTGGAATACTGGAATCTGTACCAGCACCAGCAGAAGAGGCTGTACCGCTACAAGAACTGTGTCCTTTACCAGCAAATGAAGAATCCTTTGAGCGCAGTAGTAGCTCGTCTACAAATATTTCTACGGCTCCACCTGTTGAAATTTTTTTGGAAGATCCACAACATAATAAGGATATACTTAGCGATAAAATATTACCATATTTAGATGAGAGCCCCATAAAAACAGGTAAATATCTTTAAATAACCATATATTTATTTTTTATATAATTAATGAAATCTTTCAATAAACATATATTTAATTTTTATCTAATTAATAAACCAAATCTCAGTTAGACAACTAACATACAAATATTATTAAATTATATATGTATATGTAATGTATCTCAATTGTAATTTTATGTAATTCTTTACAGCTGGATTAACGTCACAGCAAAAACAAAAAAAGGCCACTTCAAAATTTCAGGCAACATCAGAAAAAGTTAAAGTAGTATAAAATCTGCTTATGGGACTTCTATCCAGGAAGACGCTGTTGCTGGCCCGTCCAAAAAGGGTCATTGGGATTTAAAAAGGCAAAAAGTTTATTATACATTAAAAACATGTAGCTATTGTTATTTATATGTACAATACATAATGAAACAATAGATTTTTTTGAGAATAAAATAAAATTTAATACTTAATTTACTAACTTAACTTAGATTTTTACTAATTTCTTTTTTTTTATAATTTTAGGTATGAAAATGTCATGCAAGAGCTTAAAGACAAATTTATTTCTACAACTGATCGCAAGATTAAATTACAAATTATATCTTTATATCCATTTTCAATTGAAAAAACAGCAGAATTCTTTGAAACTTTCACGTATATGGTGAGAAAAAGTCAGTTTGCAAAAAGAATATGGTATATTAGCGCATGTTCCGAGTATGTCGAAAGGAAAGGTCATAACCAGTGAAGTGAAGAGGATTGTAAGAGAATTTTGCGAGAGCGATGATTATAGTCGAATGTGTCCAGGAATGAAGAATTATAAATTTACTATTAATGAAAATGGAGAAAAAGTGAAGATACAGAAGAGATTGATGCTATGTAATTTACGTGAATTATTCAGAGAATATATACAAAATGAAGCTAATCCAAAAATCAGATTTAGCTCTTTTGCAAACTTAAGACCTTCTTGGTGTGTACTCGCATGTCAGAGTGGTACACACACTGTGTATGTACATTGTACAAAATGTACATAGCATCAAAACCCAAAGCTACAGATAGCAGCTTTGGGGATTAAAGATTTAGACTACAAAAGGCTGATGGCCTTATCAGTCTGTAACATAGAAGATGAAGATTGTATGATGCACAAATGTAAAAAATGCCCCAGTGAGGGAGGTGTTAAACTATATTTAGAAACTTTAGATTTTATGTTTAATGCGGAAGAAATAACTTATAAACAGTGGGAGAGTGTGGACAGCTGCATGATTAAAGACAAAGTTGAATCTCCACAAGATTTTGCGGAATCATTGAGTAAAAATATTACAAAACTAACTAGGCATCATTTCACAAACAAAAGCCAATCCAATTACTTTAAAGAGCTAAAAGAAAATATGAAAGAAAATGAAGGCATTCTTGTAGGGGACTTTGCAGAAAACTTTTCTTTTATTGTTCAGGATGCAGCACAAGGGTTTCACTGGGAAACTTCCCAGTGTACCATGCATCCTTTCGTATATTATTATAAACTTGCCGAAAAAATTTATCATCAAAGTTATTGTTTTATTTCTGATTGTCGTAAGCACAGTACAATGCTAGTATATTCCTTTCTAAAAAAACTTATACCTAGTATTCGTGAGCAGCATCCAACTTTATCAAAAATTCATTACTTTACTGATGGCTGTGCATCCCAGTATAAAAATAAATTAAACTTTTTTAATTTATGTCACCACAAAGCCGATTTTGGAATAGACTGAGAGTGGAATTTTTTGCTACGTCGCATGGAAAGAGCACGTGCGACGGAAGAGGTGGCACTGTGAAAGGATCAGTAACAAATGCCAGTTTAAAACGACTGATTGATAATCAAATTTTAACTCCCAAAGACTTTTTTAAATTTTGCTCAACTAATTTAGATTCCACAATATTTTTTTTTAATGTATCCAAAAATGAAGTTACAGAAATAGAAAATTCCCTACAAGAGCGTCTCAATTTACCGATTATCCCAATTAAAGGTACCCAAAAATTACATAGATTTATCCCTTTGTCAGCAAACACTTTAAAAGTATATTCGTTATCTAATAGTCTTCAGTCAGAAGAAATAAGAAAAATTGTTAGTGGAGAAGAAGATCATGATGGAGAAACCAGTGATATCGAAGGAGAGTTAAGCAATAAAGAAATAGAAGTAGGCTCTTTTGTCGGTTGTGTGTATGAAAAAGAATTGTGGTTAGGACTGGTCGAGTTGTATGATGCAGAATATGATGATTATTTGATTAAATTTCTTTTTCCTTCAGGAATAGTGCCCTCGTACGTTTTTCCTGCAGAAGACTATATTTGCCCTGTTCCCCCCAAGAACATATTTAGAACAGTTTAGTCAAGTTTAAGAGGTGGAATAAGGATACAGCATGTCTTTCCAGCTCAAGATTTAGAAAATTTCTCAAGAAAATTTAAAACAAATTAGCATATATCATGTATGAAGTTAGCACTTAGCATGTATGTAGAATGTAGTGAGTATATACGTATTTAAATTACAATTAATAATCACAAATGCTAAGTATATCCTTATTATATTGTTATCCTCCTATTTAATATATTTAGTTTCATTAAATAAATTTTTGATGATGAAATTCTGAAAAAATGAAGAAAGCCAGCATTAATAAAATTAAGTTTTAAGCTATGTAATGGCCTGTAAGCTAACTTTTTATTGCTGATTATGGTAGATCTTTGCTCAGGCAACATTTTTTCTTCAATAATTTTTTTTTTTAAATTGATCCCTTCAAGGTCAAACCCTGAATTTTTTTTTGTTTTTTCAAAATTAAGTTATTTTTATATTAAATTATCCAAATGAAAGTACCATTTTTGGAAACTAGAGCTCATTCTGCTTCCATCCATATAAAGTTTATTAAGCTACGACAATTAGAAGCCGAGATATAGGGATTTAAAAGAATTCTTAGGTCACGATTTGGCCAAAATTTGACCTGACCCTAAATTTTGACCTATTTGACCGATTTTGAAAAAAATTTGGAAATGTATTTTTTTCACTAAAAAACACCCTCAGACCAAGTTGCGTGAATATTGAAGATGTGTTAGTGTTATATCAGCACTTCTACCTGTCTACTTATCCTGGATTTACCCTACTATACTATATTCTTCTATATATGAAAATTATTTCACGAAGGTAACACGTGAAAAATATTTATGATGAATAAAACCACGAAGGAAAGGAAACACAAAATGGTGCTCAAGCGCTTTCGTCTAATGACATCCTCAGGAACACTGAAGTATATAAAAAGGTTAAGCCTATATATATTTTTTCTTTTTTTCTTTCTGTAACCTATATATAGGCTTAACCTTTTTATATACTTCAGTGTTCCTGAGGATGTCATTAGACGAAAGCGCTTGAGCACCATTTTGTGTTTCCTTTCCTTCGTGGTTTTATTCATCTTCTATATATATATATAATATATATATATATATAGAATATTACACTATATTCTATATATATATATATATATTAATATATATATATGTATGGAATACTATATATATATAATATATATATATATATATATATATATATATATATATATACAATGTTGGGCACTAAAGCGTTAATCCGATAACAGTTAATTAACGAAGTTAACTTTTTTTAACGACTATTAACGGAAGTTAATTTCCATTTATCGTTATCGGACCAGTTAACTTCCGATAACTCGATATTTAGTCTGTTAAAGTCCGTTAACACGTTAACTGCGAGGAGTCATTCACGGAAGATCACCGCTCCGCGAATGAATTCAAACCGCCATAACTTCAGTCTGCCAATTCCGTCCTCTGCCGCAGTGGAACGGCTCTTCTCTCTCGGCAAGGACATCCTGAGGCCCAAGAGGTCAAGACTGGCAGTTGGGCCTAACTTTGAGAAGTTGGTCTTTCTGAAGGGCAACCAGCACATTGTGTCAGTCTTTAATAAATGTGCCTAAAATTTAATTTTACCTTTCAGTTCCCGCCATAATAATTCTCTGGTAAATTAAAATTTAGTTAATGGTTAGTGGTTACAAGGGCTTCAAAACATGTAATCAGTAATTTTTTATTAAAAATAAAAAAAAAGTTATTAAGCAAAAAAGTTGCAAAACTTGATACAAATAGTTAAATACCTATTTATTGTTGGATTTTGCATAAATAAACATTTTCTATGGGTTTTAAAGCTTTTTTCCTTGATTTTTTTTAAATGTTAGTAAAGAAATAGTTATCGTTAACGGATTATCGTTAACTTCCGTTAACTTTGTAGTAAAATTATCGGATTATCGTTATCGGAGTTAAAAATTGGGGTTAACGGATTATCGTTATCGAAGTTAACTTTTTGGACTATATATATATATATATATATAGAATACTTTACTATATTCTATATATATATATATAGAATACTATACTATATTCGGATCAAGTAAAGATAAGCCCCCCCCAACCTTTTTTAGTTAGCTTTATAAGGCTAACTAACGAAAATATCACGACCTAACCTAACCAATCGTCAAGGGCGTACAGTTGACCTAACGATTGGTTAGGTTAAGTCGTGATATTTTCGTTAGTTAGCCTTATAAAGCTAACTAAAAAAGGTTGTGGGTGCTTATCTTTACTTGATCCCTATATTCTATATATCCCTCTGCTTTGTCCGGAGCGATAGGGCGTGTCCCTCTGTGGCGAATGTGGGAATACACCTTTCTTCGGTGTAAGGGCTTTCTCTGCCCTCGTGGACCATTGGGCCCATTTGGGGACCCGGCTGATCTCCTGCTTCTTTTTCTTTCTTTCTCCTTTAACCCATTCTTTCTGGCTTCTCTCTGTTTTTTGGCGTCGTTCTTTGGACCTTGATTTTGACCCCTTCCTTGGCCCTTGGCCCTTGGCCCTTGGGTGTGGGAGGTGGTTGCCCTGCACCCTTGTCGCTTTCCAACCAAACCCTGTCCCTGCCACTTTTCACCGCACGTTGGATGAGAGTGGCCGCCTTTCAGGCACGGGGGGTGTCCTATGCCGCTGCTCTTGGCTCTATCATCTCGGCACGCCGCCCTGGCCTGCTTCCGAACCCCCCCCCACAGCCACTGCTCCCTGTTCCCCACAAAGCAAATCTTCTCAGGACCCGACGGTCTCCTGTCCCCCCCACCATTCCTCCTCTTCCCGCACCTCACCTGCCACGAATCCCCCAGGAGTCTGCGACCAGGACACCCAGGTCCCAGCCACCTCAAACCCTGCCTTCCCAGTACTCCCTGCATACGCCCGAACCTGCCGCCCGGAGCAAGCCGTCGAGGCGGAGACGCCGGAGCGTGTCGCCAGACCCTCCGGCCTTCCAACGTCTCTCTCCCTCTTCCCCTAGGACCAAGAAGACGGCTCGGACCCTCACACCGCCCACCACGTCTACTATGTCCATCTCTCCCCATCGCAGAAGTCCCACCACTCTACCCCGACAGACTCTGACAATAGTGGCCGAAATCCACGACCCGCCCCGTACGACGAGACCCAGTCCGAACAATGCGGCTCTGGCAGAGCTGCACGGTGTGACCGAGGGAAGCTCGGCCGCGCCCACGCCCACGAGTCTCATGGATCTGCCCTTGCCTCCTGGTGCCATTTTCTCCACCCCTCCACGAGACCACTCTGGTTCACCTCCTTCCACCCCATAGTACCCCCTCAACATCCCCGGCCCCCTCCTTGTCAGCTACCCTGAGTACGCCCTCCCTCCCACCCGCCCGGTCCTTTTGGTACCCCCTGTCACCACCTAGGGTCCGCCGTGAGACCCCGGACAGGCGGGGTAGCGCCACTTTTGGGGTTAACGTGCCCCCTCCCCGACCATAGAAGCCCGTCAAAGCACTTCTGACCCGCTCAGCCCACGATGCTCCTCTGCCTGCCGTGATCCACGCCTCCGGTCTCGCTCGGCCGACACGACCCCGCAACCTCCGCGGGGTTCGACAGGCCGACCGATTCCTTCCCTGGTGAACGGTAGATAGCCAGCCATGCTCCCGACCCAGCCTTCAATTTCGCGAACTCCAGATCTCCCTTCACACTCCAAGCGCCTACACCTTTACCCATCCCCCTTCATCAACTAATGGATCCCCCGAAAACCACAATAGTCCACTGGAACTGTCGAGGAATATTTGCAAACTATGAAGGCCTTCACTCCTTGATTGCCACTTCCCGTCCGGTGTGTGTCTGTCTCCAGGAGCTAATCCTGGGGACCAGGCCCATGCCCTGCCCCACTGGTTATTTTTGCATCGCCACCCCGCCTCCTACCTGCACTCGAAGGGGAGCTGCCATCCTCGTACACCACGCAGTCCCCTTCTACAATCTCTCCATCCGGTCCCCGCTACAGGTGACTGCCGTCCGGCTCTCCCTGGATAGACAGTACACCGTTTGCTCAATCTACCTCCACCCCCACGCTCAAGTCTCCCGCGACGACCTGGTGGAAGTCGTAGAACAACTCCCCAGGCCCTTCCTACTACTGGGCGATTTCAATAGTCGCCACCCCTTGTGGGGCGACACACACACCACCTATATGGCCCCAACCCTGATATCTGTCATGACCAAGCTCTCCTTCGAGTGCCTCAACGATGGCTCTCCTACATTCTACCATGCCACCACCTGCACTCCATCCTGTATAGACCTGTCCCTCGTTTCAACTGATGCCCTCCTAGACTTCACGTGGCAAGTCCTCCGAGAGGACCATGGAAGTGACCATCTCCCCATTCAATTCACCCTCAATCGACCCGACCAGACTGTTCGGGTACCGGTAAAGTGGGTTACTACCAACGCGAATTGGGCCCGCTTCCGCGACAACACACATACCACCCTTACAACTGCCCACTTCCCATCCATCGACGAATGCATCACATACTTCGAG
The DNA here is from genome assembly GCA_023014485.1 of Bathynomus jamesi. Classification (NCBI taxonomy): domain Eukaryota; kingdom Metazoa; phylum Arthropoda; class Malacostraca; order Isopoda; family Cirolanidae; genus Bathynomus; species Bathynomus jamesi. The sequence continues at coordinate 43,563 of JAJOZX010008631.1, forward strand.
TCCGTCGTTCTAGCGGCCGCAAGCACAAGCGTACCACAATCCTCCGCCTACCCCCGCGCACGACGGGTTCCTTGGTGGACCCCTGAGTGCGCGGAGGCCGTGCGCGCCAAGAAGAAGGCAACTCGGCGCTTCTACCGGACGCGACTCCCCATCCATCGCACGGAGATGCAGCGGGTCAGGGCCATCGCCCGCCGCACAATGAAGACAGCGCGCCGAGCCTCTTGGCGTGCCTTTGTGTCCGGCATCACCGCCAACACACCTTCGGCTACCGTCTGGAAGAAGGTGCGGGGCGTCGAGAGGCGACATGTCCCCTCCCGACCCCCGGTCCTCCGGACTAACGACGGACTCCTATGTGAGCCCAAGTCGGTGGCAGACCACCTTGCTTCTACCTTCGCCGCCGTTTCTTCCCCTGCAGCCAATTCCGTACCCACCCCTGACGATAGTCCCTCTCCACCGTCCATAGACAGCACCTACAACCGATTGTTTACCATGCGTGAACTACAGGCGGCACTGGCCTCTCGACGATCCCCTTGTCCCGGTCCGGACGGTATTCCGTACGGCATGATCCAACACATCCACTCTACCTTACAAATTTTCCTGCTAGACCTATACAATCGCATATGGATAGAGGGCGCCTTCCCCTCTAGGTGGAAGGAGGCCCACGTCATCCCTATCCCCAAACCCGGCAAAGATTCCCTGGACCCCACAAACTACAGACCAATCGCCCTGACGTGTTGTGCCTGCAAGACCCTCGAAAAAATGGTCGCTACGCGATTATCGTTCGTCCTTGAACATAGCAATTCCTTCCCGTCTACCCAGTCTGGCTTCAGACAATTCCGCTCCACCACTGATCCCCTCCTGCTTCTCAGCCGAGACATACAGGATGCCTTCGACAATAGACAGTTCGTACTGTCAATTTTTTTTGACATCCAGAAGGCCTATGACACCACCCGTCGAGCAATGATCATCGGTCAGCTCCGACATCTGGGCCTCGTCGGAGCCATGCCGACCTTCATCAGGGGCTTCCTTTCTTCCCGGACCTTTAAAGTCCGGGTAGGCTCAGTCCTCTCTGACACCTTTGTGCAGGAGGACGGGGTCCCACAGGGAAGCATCCTCAGTGTTCTCTGCTTCTCCGTCGTGATGAACACGGTCTCACAACGCCTTCCACCCTCCATCCGCTCTTCCATTTACGCGGATGACCTTGCAATCTACTTCGCAGGGCGAGAACCGTCTGTCGTTCAACGGCAAATGCAGCTCGCCATCTACCAGGTGGAAAGGTGGACGACGTCGGTGGGTTTCCGCCTCTCCATCCCTAAGTCCAAGTGTATGGTCTTCAGTAGAAGAAGACCCACAACCCTTCCTCTACCCTCTGTCACATTATACGGCAGTCCTCTTGAGGTGGTACCCTCCACGCATTTTCTGGGCATGACCCTAGACCGACGGCTCAATTGGGTTCCCCATCTCAAGCACCTAAAGCAATCCCTTCGACGTCCCCTCGCCTCGCCCTCCTGGATCACCTCTCTCACACCACATGGGGTGCAGATCGACGCTCTCTTCTTCGCCTTTATACTTCCATAGTACAGTCGAAGCTGGACTATGGTAGCGTAGTTTATGGCTCAGCCTCCAACGCCCGGCCTCCGTATCCTGGACCCGGTACTTAATAGAGGCCTCCGCCTCGCCACCGGTGCTTTCTGCTCCTCCCCAGCCTCCATGTGGAATGCGACCATCTCCCTCGCCCTCCGACGGGGTCTACTCCACATGAGGACATACCTCCGTGCACAGAGGCTACCTTCTTCGCTTCTGGGCACGGCAGTTTCAGAACTACCACCTCAGGGACGGAGCTGGCACTTCACTGAAGCGGTCCGCTCTTTCCTTGATCTTTTCAACATGCCCGCCCCCTCAGTTATCCCCATTTCATTCAGCATCTATACCCCCTGGATCCTCACCCCTATCAAGTTTTGCAAAGATCTGTGTGCTCTACCGAAGACTACCACGAGCCCCATGATATACAGGTCACTCTTCCGCGAACACGCGACCCAACACCCGGACGTAGTCGCCATTTACACAGATGGTTCCTGCTCGGAAGCTGGTGTGGCCTCCTCAGCGGTGATTCTGTCCCAGCCGCTTTCCCGGGGCGTTGGCCTGCCCCGCGAGGCCTCCGTTTTTTCGGCGGAACTTTTCGCCATTAAGGAGGCCCTCGATATTGTGCGCACCCACTCTGCCAGTTCTTTCGTCATTTATTCGGATTCCCAAAGTGCATTTCTCTCCCTAGAAAAATTTAACTCCCCTCACCCGCTCGTCTGTACCATCCAGCAAACCTTCCACTTTTTAACGACCTTCCAACACAAGACAATCGCATTCTGCTGGGTCCCGGCTCATGTCGGCATCCAGGGTAACGAGGCGGCGGACCGCACAGCAAAGACGGCCTGCTCACTGCTGGCCTCCTCCCGACCCCTCCCCTTCTCCGACTTCTTCCCGGCTTTCCGCTCCCACTTCCACTCCATATGGCAGCGGGAATGGGACCAGGCCACACAAAATAAACTCCACACGATCAAACCGCAAATAGGATACTGGGCCTCCTCATTCCACCGGTCCCGCCATAAAGAAGTAATCTTAGCCCGTCTCCGCCTAGGCCACACCCGCATCACCCACGGACACCTTATGGCGAAATCGCCAGCCCCGCTTTGCCCTACCTGCCATACCCTTATCACTGTCTTACACCTCCTGATGGAATGCCCAAAGTTGTCCGCTCTTCGTCGCAGGTGTTTCCCTCTCTCGGCCGAAAATCCCATACCCAACCGCCTACGATCCATACTCGCCGACGGCCCCCACTTTTCAGCGGAAGCGATTCTCTTCTTCCTTACTCACTCCCATCTGCTCCATCGCATCTAAAACCGTACCCCTCCTACCCACTATCCAGCGACTGACCCTTACTCATTCCCCTAGTCTACTGCCCCCAGCACAGTAACATCACCCATTCACTGCTTCGCCGAGATATGTACCGCTCTCTTTAGGTACGAATCGGCGGTAAATCAGAAAAAGAAAGAAAGAAAGATATTCTATATATACAGTAAACCCTCGCTATTCGCAGCATCACCATTCGCGGCTTCAATTATTCACGGTCACTGCTTCAAGGCCGCCGATGGAGGAGAAGGGATGAGCACCACTCCTGAATCAAGCTTTGTAGCTAGTAAAGGCTGGTTTGAAAGATTCAAAACACGTTTTTCGCTGCACAATGTCAAGATTTCAGCCTGAACAGGTCTTTAACGCCAATGAGACTGCCCTTTTTTTGAAGAAATTGCCATCACGCACTTACATTAGTCAGGAGGAGCGTCATGCATCAGGATTCAAAGCCGCAAAAGATTGTGTAACTCTTCTCTTTTGTGTCAATGCTGCAGGTCACATGGTGCAGCCTGGCTTAATTCATAAGGCAGCCCACCCACGAGCACTAAAAGGCAAGGATATGAACCACCTTCCTGTACATTAGGCACAAAATCAATGGAGTATGGCGTATTTCCCTTATTTGCTGCGCGAGTGGAACGCATCTACCGCGAATAATGAGGGTTTACTGTATATATATTGTACTATATTCTACTTCTATAGTTTTATAATTTTCAGTATACACCTAATGGTAGATTTTAAAATATCATAAATTTTCAGATGGCCTGAGCAGTATCAGTAAATCAAAGATGGCATCTAAAAAATACCAGAGAGCTTCAACATCTCTTAAAGGGAAATTGGAAGACTCAATGTCTGTGACAGTTGAAGATGATGCTGAACCATCCAATAAACAAGAGCTTAAAAAAATCGAGAAAGATATTGCAAGGTATGTAAGAAACTGTATGTAAATTAGATTACTTTAATACTTGGTCTCTTACCTGTAAGAGACTGAGTCAAACCACAAATGCAGCTAAATATGATATTGGGCAATTAAATTAACAGTACTTATTAATATACTATAAAAATGATTTTTGAAACTTTTGAATTTTATTCAATTCATAATACAGTCGTGTCGCATCTTACACGGGTGTTACGTTCCAAAGAGGGCATGTAAAGCCAAAAATGCGTAGAGTCAAAATTACCCTTGAAAATTCCTTAAATCACCCGTAAGGTACATGGTTAAGCGCCTGTATAATGAATGATGAGATGATGAAGATGGGTGCTGTACACACTGATGATTAGTCTTCCTCAGCCCCTGACAACACTATTGGGGGGTCATTGAGGCTTGATGTTGATCCAGGAGATGATGATGTTGTGGCATGAGACGTAGGGTGAGGCTTGGGCAGAGCTGGGCAGTATTTAAATACATTTGTATTTAAATACGTATTTAAATACATTTGTGTATTTAGAACTGTATTTATAAATACATTGTTTTTCATGTATTTAAATATAGTATTTAAATACTTTAATGAGTATTTAAATACAATGTATTTAAATACTCAAAATATAAAAATGTAAATACTTTTACTGGTTTAATACACTTTCTGTACTAGCACAGTACGACGCGTCGACAGTGTAGTACAGCATGGTTCATGTTTCAACGTGTCAGTTCAATCAGTTGTGTGCCACTCTTAGTCGAAAGCGGTTGATTTCTTTATCGTGTGCGTGTCATGGCTTAGTGAATTAGTGAATGCATATGTTAAAATTTGTATGTATTTAAAATGTATTTACAAATGTATTTAAATACAATTGATGTATTTTGTATTTAGTATCTAAATACATTCGTAAAATGTATTTAGTATTTAGTATTTAAATACATTTCTCCCATGTATTTAGTATTTAGTATTTAAATACATTCAATGTATTTATTGCCCAGCTCTGGGCTTGGGTGACAGAGAGCGAGTTGTGGGTGAAGTGGGTGGCTCTGGCACAGCTCGAGAAGTTGATGGTGTAGGCTCATCTGCCAATGGTGATCGGCAACTGTTGCTGTTGTTTATTAAGCTGCTGAAACATTCCTTGATACAGGAAAACGTCTGTAATACCACGTGTAATCTTGAGGCTACGCTCCATAGATGGATCTTAGTCCGAAATTAAATCTTTAAGGTGTTTTGCTGCTTGGAAAACTTCAGAAAATTTATGAAGATTCCAACTTAATTCCAACTTTTCTTTTTTTTTTTGAGCCAACCGCGTAAAGTTAAATCTGTGGAAGTTAAATCTGCGTAAGATGCAACACAACTATTTAGTCAAAAAAATTGCAATGATTTATATTATGTATTTTCCTTCTTTTAAACAGGTATGAGATGCTGATGAATGATCTCAAAGAAGAATTCAACTCGACATCTTCCTCTCAACAAAGACTCAGATACTTACATACTCTCCTTTTACAATTACTTGAACCCAACAGTTTTTCAGTGCCAGTAGGTACACTGTTGATGAAGCCAGACATTTGAAAGCTCAATCTGGTATCCTTCCAGAAGTTCCCAGGTACAGTAAAAGAAAAAAAATTGACTGAAGAAACAATATCCAGAGTAAAGGCTTTCTATGAAGATGATGAAGTAAATCGGATATGTGCAGGAAAATCTGTGCGTGTCAGTATAAGAAATAAAGATGGTGAAAAGGAGTACAAACAAAAATGCCTCTTACTTAGGTAATTTGAAAGAATGGTATGCAAAATATAAGGAAACTGATGATAGTGTTGGTTTTTCATCATTTGCAAATTTAAGACCTAAATGGTGTGTTATTGCTGGGGGGAAAGGAACACACTCAGTTTGTGTCAGTGTTGCCAACTTAGCGCGTTTGGCGCTAAATTTATCGCGTTTCTAGTTTTGGCAGCGCGAAAAGGCAACGAGTTACGCGGGCGCGTTATTTTGGCGCGCTTTAAACATTTTTAACGCTAAATTCAGCGCTTTATTATACGGTTCAAAACGTATCTATAATCTATCTGCAAGCAACGACCATGGAACACATTTGCCGCCCTCCTGCCGCTGTCACGAGCAGGGTTGCCAGGTCTGTCCAAACCTTGCGTTGAGGTATAAACATGTTTAAAACATGTTCGGCCATAATTCACGAACGAACCGCAGCTCTTCGAAAACGTACGTTCTAGTTTATTTTAGTAGATATACAAATAATTTAAAATATACATTAGTTTGCTTTCATATATATATATATATATTATAAAGTATAATTTCATTGCTTCACTAATAAAAATTTGAAGGATTTAATATCAGGCATCTGGCAACTGGAATCTTTGTAGCTGAGGGTTTGTTTTCAGTTTTCAGTTCTGCCAAAGCTGGTATCGATGATGCAATGCTTGTATATCTTATTTGGTGATGTTATAACCCCTTTGTGACAATGAGCAAAAAATATACTCAACACTTTAGAAATGAATGGCTTAAAGAGCCTAAGTATCAGAATTGGCTTCGTAGAGTACAAGGTGATGACAGTAAGTGTTTTTGCAATTATTGTAAATGCCAATTTGCTGCGAAAGTAAGTGACATAGAACGACATGCCAATACTGTCAAACATAAAAAAGCAGAGCAGCCATTTAGTGACTGCCTGATAACTTTCGTGTGTTGCAATCAATGAATTATTTCAGTGTCAGCGAATGCCTGAAACCAATTAAACCCGGAATTATTGAGCTTGCAAAACTGTTTATTACAGATGCAGAAACACTGACTCGTATTGATTTCCAATGGAAAAATTTAAGAAATGTGCAATGGTCCCAGGTTTCAGATACAATTTCTTTCTGGAGCGAAGTAAATTCTTATCGGGATGCCAGTGGCGGTCCTAGCTTACATGACGCCCTGGGCGAACCTCACCTTCAGCGCCCCCCCCCTGTTCGCCAACACACACACATTCGAATCCCCCCAAAATAAAGGACAGACATAACTCTTTCACAAAATAACTTTTTATTGGACTAATTGTTGGAACTTCAGAACCAAAACAAAGACTCAAATTTCTGAATTTTACAAATCCTTCATCACGTAAATAGAATAACTCACTTAAGAGAATGTAATTATGATACTATGAACAGGAAAAATGCAAATTAAATTGCACAACTGCCATAAATAAACTATTTTTATTTATTTCTTTATTTATTTATTCTTATTTTTATTTTTATTTTTTTTGCAGGCGCTCATGCCGCCCCTCCACAAATGCCGCCCTGTGCGGCTGCCCATATTGCCCATATGAGGAACCGCCACTGCGGGATGCCACAGGAGAAAACCCATTTGGAAGTCTTTCACAATTAGCATTAACTGTGCTTTTGCTACCTCACTCCAATGCCGATGTGGAAAGGATTTTTAGTCACATGAATATTATTAAATCTAAATTGCGTAATCGCCTAAGTGTCAAAAGCTTAACGCAAGTTTTAACTGTTAAATATGGACTTAAGAGAAATGGAAAATGCTGCTACAATTACAAGCTACCAAAAGAAGTTTGCAAAAAGATCGGCTCAATGGATACATACAAAGAACCTACAGAATCTATATCAGAAGGAATTATTGATTGGGAGATTACAGATTTTGAATAAATTTCATGGTAAGAATGCTTTTTTACTATTTCTTAAAAATATTTAATAGGATAATGGTTTTTTGTAATTGGTGCTTGTTTTTGCGCCTTATTTTTTTAAATTTAGCGCGTTCTAGCGCGTTTTGGCAGTCAAACTAGTGCGAAAATATTTTTAGAGTTGGCAACACTGGTTTGTGTTTGTAAGTTGTAACTATCACAGTGGTGGATAATCAGTGTTGCCAGATGGAATTTTTCAAAATCTGATAAATCTGATTAAAAAATCTGTAGAAATCTGTAGATTTATAATATTTATCTAAATAATAATTTTGACATATTTTTATTTAATTTACTGTCTTAAGGTATTATCAATGATAAAATCTTGTATAATATTTTCTTTATTTTTATAAACTTATATAAATATGGCACTTTAACATAAAAAAAGTAAAGTAAATGAAAGTAAACAAATTGAATTCCGTTACTTTGTGACAAAGGAAATACCTTTTGGTTATTGCTGTAATAACTATAAGAACACCGGAATACTTCTTTAATTCATACACATAAATGAAACAAAAAAAAATCCTTTTTAGATTTAAACAGATAAATATCATTTTTTTCAACAAAAACAAAAACATTCCATGCTACCATGACGTAGAGGGAATATCAACCAATCAGCGCCGATTAAATGATTTAATCGGCATGTATATCGTAGTCAGAAGCGAGTCGACTCGACTTCTGAAACTGAATACCGAGAACATTTGTGTCCTATTGATTGAGACTGTAGGCCTAATATTTCCTTGTTGTAAATTTTGGAAGTAAATAATAATGACTGCTTGCTGGATTAAAAATCTGTAGATTATGCATAAATTATTGAAAAAATCTGAAAATCTGAATTGCTTCATAAAATCTGTAGATCTACAGATATATCTGTAGATCTGGCAACACTGGGTGGATTATATCATTGAGGTAGAAGCCTCAGGCCCCCAATTCAGGGCTGCCAATGCTGGGGTTTTCCCCCCAGATCTGGGGTTTTCACCCGTCATCTGGGTTTCTGGGTTTTTATTTTACAAATAGCTTGAAAACTGGGTTTTTTTACTAATTTTGTTAATAAATTATCTAAAATAACTTTTCTATATTTATGAATACCAAAGCTTGTCCAAACACGATGGCTTTCTCGAGAAACCGTAATCACAGAAATATTAGAACAATTTGATGCACTACTTCTTTATTTTCAAGCAGAATCAGAAGTTGACAAAGTTGATGGAGCCAAGAAAATTTATGATGTATTAAACAACCGCGGAACGAAACACGTTGTTCTTTCTTCAATATGTGCTGCAAAAGATAAATCTCATGAATGTTGAATTTCAATCGGAGCACTTCCGATTGCATATTTTATATTCAATGGTATCTTCAGAGTATAAAACATATTGAGTTTCTTCATTAAAAATGAAGTATTAAATAACACTAAATTATCAGAAATTGACCCTAACAAAGAGAGTAACTTCGAAAGTGTTAATGATGTATACCTTGGAGGTAAGACAATGGCACAATTAATTAATGACCCTTTAGTAATGAAAGCAGTGTTAAAAGATTTAAGACTGATTGTTTAAAATTCCTAGTGGAATTATCTAACCAAATAAGGAAGAGGTTTAATTTTAGTGAAGATGGAGTTATTGCAAAGTTAAATGTTCTGGATCCGAAGGTAGCTCATGCTCATAACACTTCTCCAACTTCCATCATTCCACTAGCTATTCATTTTCCGTCCGTTGTACCTGAAAGTAAACTAAATGACCTTGATGACCAGTGGAGGAGTTATAGTCTTATGGCAGACGAATTACTACCTTCTATTGACAACATACCAGAATATTGGTACAAATTGAGAAATATTAGAGATGGACTTGATAATCCAAATATGATGTACTTTCCAATTTCATGACTACCTTAACTGTATTACCACATTCATCAGCATGCGTTGAAAGGATATTTTCACAAGTTAATTGCGTAAAAACAAGAAACACAAACTCGTTAAAAGCAGATACCGTTAGAGATAGATTGCTGGCAAAACAGCTTATCACCAGAAAGAGTTTGGATTGCACTTCCTGATCCCGAAAAAACACTAATCAAGAATTTGGAAGAGGGAGCTGTAAGCAGAAGATATTTGGAGAGAATTAAACGGCAAAAAGAAAATAACGAATCGGTCACGATCAGAGGAGCAGCCGAAGAAGAGGAAGAGTTATAATTTGGGATTCACACATATAAAGTAAGTAAAGACTTATTTTTTTCTTTTAAATATTGTATTTTTACAATCTGTTTTTTTTTTAATCAGTATGGGTTTTTTGCAGAGTTGATCTGGGGTTTTCTCTAAAATTTCATTGGCAGCCCTGGCCCCCATGCTTGAGGGAGTCCCAAATCAATTGAGTTTCGATGATATAATTTGAGATTTCACAAACTACTTTGATTAAATATGACAGAGTACACAAACTGACAAATTCCCTGTTTTATTTTGTTTTATAGGCCCTAAAGTAAAATTTGTTTAGTACTGTTTCATTTTAGCAAACAGCAAAATACACTGTGTTAAGGTTCTTTTAAGTTTGTTTCTCAATTAGCCTAAGCACTGTACATATAATTCGTGTAAATATACTATGTACTGTACATGTATTGTTAATAAAAATCTATGGAAAAGGGCCCCCTAAAATAAAATTAGCCTCAGGCTCCAAGTACAGTTAATCTGCCCCTGACCTATCACCAAAATCCTAAACTCTCGGTGTCAGTAATTGGCCAGAAAAGCCTTACATACCTGAAAAAAAGTGTTTGTGATATCAATAATTCTAACTGTATGCTACATAGATGTCTAAAATGTCCTGGTAGTCAGAGCCGGATTTAGACGTGTGGAGCAACAAGAATGATCCCATCTCTAAGACAATTGACATATAAGGAGAGACTGGCGTATCTAAGCATGTTCTCATTAAAAAGGAGGAGGTTAAGGGGTGATATGATAGAGGTGTATAAAATGATAAAAGGGTTGGATAAGATAGATTTTGAGTCTCTTTTCATTAAAGATCACAATAATCAGACTAGATTATATCATATAACTGACTAAAAACTAAAGGAATAGGCCAAATTAGTACAAATACCAATGCTCTTGATGATGATAAACTAATAAAAAATATAATCAAAACTCAAAAGAAAAAGGTTAACAAAGAAAGTAAGAGATGCAAATAATGTACCATCATAGAACAAGAACCAGACTAAATTACAAGCAAAATATTCCAAGGGTTCTTTGTCATTTTTCTATGTCAATGCAAGAAGTATCCGAGATAAAATAAATGAATTCAAGGCATACATAGGTATTGAAAATCCTGATGTTATGATTGTCACTGAAACTTGGACAAAATTCAGTACGATACCAAATAGTCTATTTAGTGAAAGAGATAATACCATTACTTATGAAATTGATGGCTATGAACTTTTTTATTATGAACGTAAATATTCAGAGGGTGGCGGAGTATTTATTTATGCCAAGACAAATCTGAATCCAGTTGAAGTTACCTCCGTTAAAGAGGAAATAGTTGAATCTGTATGGATAGATATTGGGCATAAAAATGCCAGGAAAATCAGGATAGGGGGTATTTATAGACCACCTGAGGGATGTTCAGTTGGAGGAATCCCCAAAGTAGAGAAGAAAATAAGTATGTAGAAAATCAACTTATTGATGAAATAAATAAAGCAATGACAAGCAATATTATTATTGTTGGAGATTTCAATTATAGGCATATAGACTGGGAAATATTACAAACACCAGAAAGTAATGAGAGATTCTTAGACTGTATAATTGAGAATGGTTTAACCCAGTTAGTAAAGGAGCCAACCAGGGCTGATGCCATTCTAGATTTAATTCTAACAAATAATCCAGATACCTTCCAGCCCGGGCAGGGCTGCCAATGCTGGGGTTTTCCCCCAGATCTGGGGTTTTCACCCGTCATCTGGGTTTCTGGGTTTTTATTTTACAAATAGCTTGAAAACTGGGTTTTTTTTACTAATTTTGTTAATAAATTATCTAAAATAACTTTTCTATATTTATGAATGTATTATATTTACTTTTTAAGATCTAAAAATAAGCTGTTGGAAGATCAGCAGTCAATTTAATGTGTTTGAATCTCGTACGATACGTGTTTGTTTTGGTACTGTAGCTGCTTGCCTTGTCTTTGCGGCACTCGCCGGTCAGTGTAGCATTGGTGTTCTGTGTGTGTGGTGCATTTTGGGGAGTGTTGCAGTATTGTTCTTATACCATTTTGTCACATTTATAAATTGTTCTCCCTTTTCACCATCATGGATGATACAACCCAAACTCCAACTAAGAAAAGGAAGTGGTACACACAATCATTTAAAAAAGAATGGCTAACAAATCCGGAATTTAGTCAGTGGCTTCAACAGGACAAGATTGACTGTGATGCCAGCTATTGTAAATGTTGTAATGCTACTTTGAAAAATGCTAACAAAACTATGCTGATCAAACATATGAATACTGCTAAGAATAAAAGTTGCTTTAGCACGAGTAAATCTAGTATCAACATTACACAATTTATGTCAAAGAAAAAAACAACAGAGAGCGAACAAACCGCCAAAAGTGAACTTCTCTTCGCTGGATATTTTGCTGAGCATAATATACCCTTTGCCAATATTGATCATCTCTTTGAAATCTGTAAAAAAGCATTTCCTGATAGTAACATTGCCAAAAATATATCAATGAAAAGAACGAAACTATCGTACATTATTCAAGATGGAATTGCCTTCTATGAGAAAATGCTCTTAACTGATATCTGCAGATCACAGAAATTTTCAATTATTATTGATGAATGTACTGACATTTCAGTTACCCAAATTCTAGCAGTAGTTGTGCGGTATTTTGATGCAACTAAACATGATGTCGTAGACTCACTGCTAGAAACGATAGTAGTAGAAAATGGAACAGCTCTTGGTCTTTATACTGCCGTGAAATCGATGTTGCAAGAAAAAAATATTCCACTTGAAAATATTGTTGGATTCGGAAGTGACAATTTTTCATCTATGATGGGTACGAAAAATAGCTTCCAAAAATTTTTGAAAAATGATGTACCTTCTGTATTTATTATAGGGTGCATCTGCCACTCTTTCGCTCTTTGTGCAAGTCATGCTGTTTCCGTACTGCCTTCATATTTAGAGGCTTTTTTAAAAGATTTAACATCATATTTTTCCCGTAGCAGCAAGAGACAACGGGACTTCACACTGATTCAAGAAGTTACTGCAACAGCTTGTCATAAAATACCAAAACTTGCCCAAACACGATGGCTTTCTCGAGAAACCATAATCACAGAAATATTAGAACAATTTGATGCTCTACTACTTTATTTTCAAGCAGAATCAGAAGTTGACAAAGTTGATGGAGCCAAGAAAATTTATGATGTATTAAACAACCGCGGAACGAAACACACGTTCTTTCTTCAATATGTGCTGCAAAAGATAAACCTCATGAATGTTGAATTTCAATCGGAGCACTTCCGATTGCATATTTTATATTCAATGGTATCTTCAGAGTATAAAAACATATTGAGTTTCTTCATTAAAAATGAAGTATTAAATAATACTAAATTATCAGAAATTGACCCTAACAAAGAGAGTAACTTCAAAAGTGTTAATGATGTATACCTTGGAGGTAAGGCAATGGCACAATTAATTAATGACCCTTTAGGTAATGAAAGCAGTGTTAAAAGATTTAAGACTGATTGTTTAAAATTCCTAGTGGAATTATCTAACCAAATAAGGAAGAGGTTTAATTTTAGTGAAGATGGAGTTATTGCAAAGTTAAATGTTCTGGATCCGAAGGTAGCTCATGCTCATAACACTTCAACTTCCATCATTCCACTAGCTATTCATTTTCCGTCCGTTGTACCTGAAAGTAAACTAAATGACCTTGATGACCAGTGGAGGAGTTATAGTCTTATGGCAGACGAACTACTACCTCTATTGACAACATACCAGAATATTGGTACAAATTGAGAAATATTAGAGATGGACTTGATAATCCAAAATATGATGTACTTTCCAATTTCATGACTACCTTAACTATATTACCACATTCATCAGCATGCGTTGAAAGGATATTTTCACAAGTTAATTGCGTAAAAACAAGAAACACAAACTCGTTAAAAGCAGATACCGTTAGAGATAGATTGCTGGCAAAACAGCTTATCACCAGAAAGAGTTTGGATTGCACTTCCTGGGATCCCGAAAAAACACTAATCAAGAATTTGGAAGAGGGAGCTGTAAGCAGAAGATATTTGGAGAGAATTAAACGGCAAAAAGAAAATAACGAATTGGTCACGATCAGAGGAGCAGCCGAAGAGGAGGAAGAGTTATAATTTGGGATTCACACATATAAAGTAAGTAAAGATTTATTTTTTTCTTTTAAATACTGTATTTTTACAATCTGGGTTTTTTTTTAATCAGTATGGGTTTTTTGCAGAGTTGATCTGGGGTTTTCTCTAAAATTTCATTGGCAGCCCTGCTTCCAGGATATCTTGGTTTCAGAAATACTAGGTTCAGGTGATCATTGTATCCTTCGGTTTAATATTATTTGTAATTCAAGACCTAGTGAAAATAAAGTAGAAGTTCCAGATTTTAAAAGAGGAAATATAAATGGACTAGTAAATGATCTGTGTCTAATAAATTGGACAGATATTCTACAGCCTGAACAGACAGTAACTAGTATGTGGGAAAAATTAAAAAGTATAATAATGAACATACAAAGGAAGCATATCCCACAGTGTAAAATCAGAACTGGAAAAAATAAAAAACAACCTTGGATAAACTGCAATGTAAAAAGAGTAATCAGAGAAAAAACAAAAGCATTTCATAAATTCAAAAGAACTAAAAATGGCATAGACTCCGAAATATATAAAAGTAAAAGAAGCATTTGCAAGAAAGTAATCAGAGATAGCAAACATGACCTGGAAAAAAGCCTAGCCAAGAATTCAAAAAACAATCCGAAGAAGTTTTTCAGTCACTTCAATTTGAAAAGTAGAGTGAAAAAGAAAATTGGCCCCCTCCATATAGATGATAAAACTATAGATGATGATCTTGAAATAACTGAAGAACTAAACAAATACTTCTCATCAGTATTCACAAATGAAAATTTAAATAATATTCCTGATCTTATACTACCAGGACAAGATAGAGAAATAAATGAATTAAGGGTAACAAAACTAGATATCCTAAAAGCAATAGATAAATTAAAAATGGAAAAATCTCCAGGGCCAGATGAAATGCATCCAATAGTCATAAAAGCTGCCAAAAAGAATATAGCACAGGCACTAGAAATTATTTTTAATAAATCATTGATATGTACTGAAATTCCAGAGGATTGGAAGAAAGCAAATGTGGCTCCAATCTTTAAAAAAGGAAATAGAAACTTAGCAAAAAACTACAGACCCATCAGCCTCACCTCCATTATTTGCAAATTGCTCGAAAGTATCATTAGAGGTAAAGTTACTGAGTTCTTTGAAGAGTGCAACCTTATAAATGATAGCCAGCATGGCTTTCGAAATGGAAGGTCCTGTCTAACCAACTTGATTGAATTTTATGATGGAGTCCTATTGCATTTGGACAATAAAGAGCCAGTAGATATAGTATACTTAGATTTTGCAAAGGCATTTGATACTGTTCCTCATGCAAGATTGTTGGTAAAAGTTAGAGCCCATGGTATAAGAGGTCATATAGCTGATTGGATAGAAGAATGGCTGAGAAATAGAAAACAGAGTTCATCTAAATGGAAATAAGTCTACTTGGAGACCCGTATTGAGCGGAGTCCCACAGGGGTCTGTTCTGGGACCTCTGCTTTTTGTTGTCTATATAAATGATCTAGAGAAGGGCCTATCATGTAAAACCTCAAAATTTGCTGATGATACAAAATTAGGCCATAATGTTAAGTCAGTAGCAGGAGCAATGACAATACAAAAAGACTTAGACAGAGTAACAGCCTGGGCAGATAAGTGGGAGATGAAATTTAATGTTGATAAGTGCAAGGTTATGCATATTGGGCCAAAAAATCCAGAATTTGAATACAATATGAATGGACCTTGGATTAAAAATGATGATAAAGAGAAAGACTTGGGTGTTACTGTGACAAATGAACTTAAACCCTCAAATCACTGTATGGTAATCAGAAATAAAGCAAATGCTAGACTCAATCTCATGCAGAGACACATTGAATACAAATCACCCAATATTATAAAGCAACTTTACATTTTATATGTGAGACCCCTCCTCGAATACTGCATTCAATTTAATAGTCCCTATTTGATACAAGATATTGAAAAACTGGAAAAAGTACAGAAACGAGCAACAAGAATGATCCCATCTCTAAGACAATTGACATATAAGGAAAGACTGGCGTATCTAAGCATGTTCTCATTAAAAAGGAGGAGGTTAAGGGGTGATATGATAGAGGTGTATAAAATGATAAAATGGTTGGATAAGATAGATTTTGAGTCTCTCTTCATTAAAGATCACAATAATCAGACTAGAGGTCATAGTATGAAATTATTTAAGCCAAGATGTAGAACAAATTTAAGAAAACATAGTTTTACAAACAGAGTAATTAAGTTTTGGAACAGTCTGACAGAAGAAGTGACTTCAGATAGCGTTGATTCTTTCAAAAGAAGGTTGGATAGTTTGATGTCTGCAAGGGACATCTGGTGATGGTGTTTAAACCCATTTTTATTGCATGAATGGTACTAGTTTATTTCATATATATTATGTGCATTTGGGTGATAGATCCCACAGCTCAACACAGGTGTTGTGGGATATAGGGAGGCAGCATCTTCGGTTAGGGGATACTCTCTGTCCTTACACACCCTATTTAAAGAGATTCCTCTGCTGAGCGGTGCCCCCCATAGTACTGTGAGGTATTGAAAAACTCATGATCTTCACTTGCCCCACAAACACCTTTAAATGGGAGACCCAAAATGGGTGCACACACATTTCTACATTACTGTACAGTCTTTACAGCCACACCTACACTTTTCCTCTTAAGTATATATATTGTAATGTATATGGATGTAAATTGTGACTTGGTCCGCAATTGATATGGACCATGACTTATTTTTGGTTGGCATGGTACTGGTATTGATGGGTACCATAATGAAATTGACTAGATTCTTTGGATCTGATATATTTGCATGTCAGTTATAAATAGATACTATAGTGTGTAACATATTTGTGGATAGTAGCCTATTATGACTTTGATCCTCTGGATCCAGAGATTCTATCTTTAGTTTTAAATTAATTAAGTATCAATTCAGAACTAATTGATTATCATCAGTTTTGTAAAAATTGGTTATTGCCAATGTACAGGCAGTTTTTACATAGTGGAGCCACCTCGATAGGCCGAAGTGGCCCCTAGTGTGCCCACTATAAAAATTTCTTATGTTCTTATGTAGAGGTCATAGTATGAAATTATTTAAACCAAGATGTAGAACAAATTTAAGAAAACATAGTTTTACAAACAGAGTAATTAAGTTTTGGAACAGTCTGACAGAAGAAGTGGTGACTTCAGATACGCTTGATTCTTTCAAAAGAAGGTTGGATAGTTTGATGTCTGCAAGAGACATCTGGTGATGGTGTTTAAGCCCATTTTTATTGCATGAATGGTACTAGTTTAGGTTAATATTCATTTTAATGCTTTGTTCGTTTTCGATAGGAGACACTCTATGACAATTTAACATATAAATTTGTATTCAGGACACCTTGAAACCTCAGGGAAACTGATAAAAATCAAGGAAATGTAATAATTATTTTTTATGGGGGGAAAAAAAATTTAGACTTAAAAAGTAGCCATTATAGGCCATTGACCGAGTGTTTAGCTCTTTCCGCTAGTTAAAATTTTGCGTCCTCGTCCTCTCCAGTTTTATGGGGAGACATCTCGTGGCAAAATTAAGAAACATAGGTCAAATCAGTTTTTGTTTCACGTGACCTTATCCGACCAATCGGAGACGTACATTTTGAATCTCTCATAATGCATACTCATTCAAAAATGCTTTTTCAGTTTGCTTTTCAATATGGTTTGTGGAGGTTGTGATTTGGATTACTATCAATTAATACAAGATATTTATAAGAAAGAAGATGGTGCTGAAGTTTTCTTTACGAGTCACGGTATTTTACCTACCCACCTCAAACTGTGGCAAAACTTATTGTACGTTGGGTTATTCTTGACAAAGCTAGATGCACAGCTCTATTTAGCGTTAGCTTCCAAAAGTGCAGTTAATTGGAGGAGTTTTTGCTTCGACGTCTGTGAGCATTGGCTAGGGCGGCCTAGGCCAACAAGTTCAAATTTGTGGGCCTGGCGAAATCGTCTATTTATTCCTGTTGGTCGCCGCTCATTTGTATAAACACCCCAACGCTGCTATTGAAGGTTAGAAATTGCGAAAAAACTTAGGTTAGGTTAGGTTAAGTCAAGTCTGAACTAAAACACATTTTTCTGGTGTTTTTTGTTCAAATCTGAACTTCGTTTCTTTGGGAAATGAGCCATTTTTGAGAAATTTTCAATTTTAAAATTTCTCAAAAATGGCTCATTTCCCAAAGAAACGAAATTCAGATTTGAACAAATCACACCAAAAAACACCAGAAAAATGTGTTTTGGTTCAGAAAGGAGAAAAAGCACTAAAACAAATAATTACCCTAGTTTATTTCATATATATTATGTGCATTTGGGTGATAGATCCCACAGCTCAACACAGGTGTTGTGGGATATAGGGAGGCAGCATCTTGGGTTAGGGGATACTCTCTGTCCTTACACACCCTATTTAAAGAGATTCCTCTGCTGAGCGGTACCCCCCCATAGTACTGTGAGGTATTGAAAAACTCATGATCTTCACTTGCCCCACAAACACCTTTAAATGGGTGCACACACATTTCTACATTACTGTACAGTCTTTACAGCCACACCGACACTTTTCCTCTTAAGTATATATATTGTAATGTATATGGATGTAAATTGTGAATTGGTCTGCATTTGATATGGACCGTGACTTATTTTTGGTTGGCATGGTACTGGTATTGATGGGTACCATAATGAAATTGACTGGATCTTTGGATCTGATATATTTGCATGTCAGTTATAAATAGATATAGTGTGTAACATATTTGTGGATAGTAGCCTATTATGACTTTGATCCTCTGGATCCAGAGATTCTATCTTTAGTTTTAAATTGATAATTAATTAGTTTTAAATTGATACTTAATTAGTTTTGTAAAAATTGGTTATTGCCAATGTACAGGCAGTTTTTACATAGTGGAGCCACCTCGATGGGCCGAAGTGGCCCCTAGTGTGCCCACTATAAAAATTTCTTATGTTCTTATGAGGCCCTGGGCAGCCTCCATGTGGAGGCCCCCCTACCTTAGGGGAAGACATAATTGAAGTCATCCATAAGATTCATAGTATAATTAACATGCATACACTTTCAAAACATCGTGCACTCTTGTGTCTGTCCATTCCACTCATTTCTGCAAAAAATGAAAGCCTCGGGTTACTCAGGTATTCCATTATAGTGAGAGTAGGCCTAAAAGAGTAATAAAAACAAAATAATAATCAGTACACAACAAATAGTAATTGGTAAAAGTTTATGTACTACAGTGGTATTGGATGCGCGTGTTTTTTTGTTGATCATCTATCGGGTTTTTCTAGTTTCGGGTTTTTTCTATTTTGATAATGGCTTGTCAATATGTGGAGGCCCATGGGCAGCTGCCCACTTTGCCCACTCCTAAATCCGGCCCTGCTGGTAGTATTGGTGTAGCAAACTTTTTGAATACCTTGTCAATATTGATAGAGAGATACAGTACAATATGTTCAATGGACTACTACAGATTGGTCACTTTTGCAAAGCAATACAGCTACAGTAGAGGAATTTATTGAAATTCCTTCAGAAGCCATTTTCTCCCTCACTCATCATCACTACATTGCAAAATGTCAGTCAACACATGAAGAATATAAAACAGAATCTTCAAAGTAGTGATTGTACTCGGGAATTTTGCTGAAAACTATTCATTTATTACTCAGGATTTCCCTCAGAGTTTTCACTGGACAAATGATCAGGCAACACCACCCATTTGTAGTCTCATAAGAAGGATGGGGAATTAAGCCACACTAGTTATTGCATTGTCAGTGACTGTCTTGAGCACTCAACTTCAGCAGTTCACACTTTTCAGCAATATTTGATAAAAGATATAAAAGCTAGATTCCCCAATGTACAAAAAGTTATTTACTTTTCTGATGGATACGGTGGACAATATAAGAATATATTCAACTTCATCAGTCTCTGCTATCATGAATAGGATTTTGGTGTCAAAGCCAAGTAGAATTTCTTTGCTACAAGTCATGGTAAAAATGTGTGTGGTGGTATTGGAGGAACAGTAAAGAGAGGTGTAGCAAAGGCTGGTCTAAATGAACTGATGCTGGTCTCATTCTGACACCAAGAGCTTTATATGATTTTAGTACTAAGCACTTCAGATCACTAACTTTTTTCTCTGTTACTAAGCAGGAGGTCGAATCAAATAAATTAAATCTGTCTAATAGGTTCAATGAAGCTATATCAATCAAGGGCACAAGAGGCTTTTACAGAATTGTACCTAAGTCAAGGAACCAGATACAGGATTATCAAACATCTGATTCAGAAAATCTTACTTTGTTTAGAATAAGTCAAGTTGAACAGGGTGAGAGCAGTCTGCTAGTAAACAAAGAGACTGCGTATCATATTGGCCAATATGTTGCTTGTAAGTATGATATTAAAATCTGGCTTGGAATAACCAAAGACAGTTCAGAAGAATTTGCTGATTACCAAATTAGCTTTTTAACATCTTCAGGAGGCCCTAATAAATACCATTTTCCAGAGAAGAAAGATATTTGCTGGGTAAGACAAAGTGAAGTGATTCAACCTATGTCCATTCCAAATACAGTGGAACCTCAATATACGAACTTAATCCGTTCATGAGGGTTGTTCTGATATCGAATTGTTCGTATATTGAATCAATTTTTCCCATAAGAAATAATGTAAATTGGATTAATCCATTCCAGACCCCCAAAAGTTACCCCTTACAAAACATTTTTAAGTCAAAATATTGGTTAATTAAACCTGTAAAATAAGACTTACATGCAGAAAATCATACATGAAACCTGTAACAACAATAAATAATGCAATATTATACAAATAAATGAAAATTTAACTTGAACTTTACCTTTGCTGAGGAGTGATGATGGCCTAAGTGGAAGCTGGAGAGGAAGGTGGGGTGAAGGAGAGAGATTATTGTTTGGAAGGGGAGTCACCTTCCATAAAAACATCAGGTAACTCCCCTTCTGACCGGCTTCTTTCGGTTTGGATATGAGGGAATGGTTCGTATACAAGGACAATTTTTTCTTGAAAAAGTTGTTCGTATACTGATTTGTTCGAATAGAGATGCGTTCGTATATTGAGGTTCCACTGTATCCTGCATGGTATTAAAATTGCCTAATCTTTCCATCCAAAAGAGATCAAATTAGTGGAGCCATAAAAGTTTTTAGTGCAGTATATTATACTCACCCAGTTGATGCTTGTACTTCTAAGTTACTGTCATGTCATACAAGTTTAAGTGCGTATATATTATTTCTAGTAGCTACTTAGCCACAGTTCACAGGCTTCAGTTGAGAAATTTGTTAATTATTATGTTATGTTTAATGAGTTTGTTGAACTTGTGTGCTGTACTCTGTATACATTTTAGAACAAGAAATGCAGTTGCTAATAATTCAATTGTTTCATTCTTGAAACAAATTTACAATTAAATAAGTACTGGTAGTTACATATAAGGCAGCATACTTTTCAGGAAAAAAATTAAATTAAATGCAGGTGACAAATCATAATGGAAATATATATATTTTTTTCATTGAAGTTATCACTATTCAAATCTCAAAACACATAGTTTACACCTAAATACACAGCAATTTCTTAAATGCCACTTATACAGATAGAGTTTGGGCTTGATCTGATATGAACATTTTTTAAAAAATCCATTGAGGTGGGAGTGTAAAACCCCCCTTTAATAATACAAATTGTCACAACTTTTTTACTCCTCAACTAAGCTGCTATCCATGTCTATACTCATTTAATATAAAAAATTGACAAATTACCTTTCAAATGCAATTTGAATCATTCTTCTATTTCAATTAGGGGCTAAGATATGGTAATTTGTAATTTGGGGGTACCTGAGAACCCCTGAAAGTTGGAAGGGCCATAACTTTTGAACCATAAGTCCGATCAATCTGAAACTTGAAATTTTGGGTTTTTTGGTATAGACAATGCTATATAACAAATTATAGAAAAATTGGAAGGGGTGTGGTGTTAAGCACTGCATGATCTGTCCTGGAATTACCCATTTGTTGATGTTAAATTGCATTTGCCACTTATCCGTCCACTCCATAATCCTACAATATTTACATCATCTTGGACCCTATTTCTGTCATCCACATTAAGAACTTTACCACCTATTTCAGTATTGTCCGCGAATTTTGACACATTACTGGTCAAGCCTACATCTGTGTCATTAATGTAAATTACAAATAGCAATGGGCCTAACACTGAACCCTGAGGGACACCGCTACCTACATCCAGCCACCCTGATTCCCTACCATTAACAGTGACCCTCTGTTTCCTGGCACAAAACCATTCCTCTAACCAGTTAGCTACCTGACTGCATATACCATGCACTTTAACCTTCGCAATTAATCATCTTTGTGGAACTGTATCCTATATACAGTAAAGGGAAAATGAGAAGTGATGAAACTATTTCTAATGTGACAGCTTTTTATGAGGACCCAGAATTTAGTCAGGTGTATCCAGGAAAAAAGGACTGTGTTAGTGTCAGAGACAAAGATGGAAACAAAATTTACAAACAAAAGCATCTCTTACTCAGTAATTTGAAAGAACTGTCAACATTTGCAGCTCTTAGACCCAAATGGTGTGTTATTGCTGGAGATACAGGTACACACTCAGTTTGTATTTGTACCTATCACCAGAACCCCAAATTAATGGTTTTGAACAGCAATTGGTGACAAAGACTTGACTTATCATTCATTGATTCAAAAAAGTGTGTGCGATGTGGACAACATTAAATGTATGTTACACCAGTGTAGAGAATGTCCTGGTGTTGGTGTAGATAACTATTTGAACACATTAAATGTACTGACTTCCAGGGATTCAATTGAATATGACCAGTGGACCAGCACTGACAGGGCAACTTTGTCAAATGTAACTGTTATAGTGGAGGAATTCAATGAAAAACTTTGAATCAATTTATTCTCTTACTCATCATCATTATATAGCCAAGACAAGAGTCAAAGCCTCTACATGAAGACCCTTAAGCAAAATCTCAATGAAAATGAAGTTTTAGTACTGGGAGACTTTTCTGAGAACTATTCTTTCATCACTCAAGATGCACCACAGAGCTTCCATTGGACAAATGAACAAGTTACATTACACCCAATGGTTGTATATAAAATGGAAGATGGTAAATTGAGCCACATTAGCTATTGTATCATTAGTGATAGTTTAGATCATAACACCACAGCAGTGTATACATTTCAATAATTTTTAGTTCAAGACATTAAAGGGTCATTCTCTGTCAGATCAACCAAAAAAAATTGAAATTAACACCCTCATCTCTCATATTTTGCTGAAATTTGGTTTATAGGGAGTTTGAGAGCCCTGAATCCATTTCTGAAATTATAAGGTCAATCTGACCAACGGTTCAAGAGATATGACCTCGGGCAATTTGAGGTCACTCGCGAGGTTACTAACATTTGGTGAGCCATAACTTGGGTAATAATTGTCATAATTATATAAAAGTATATATATTTAGAATCAGAAAACGACAAGGAATCCAAATATGCAAGTTTTAGAACTCTAGGTTGAAAAATAAAAAAGTTACACTGTAACCAAAATTTGAGGTCACGATTTGACCTCTGGGGTATCAAATGAGAATTTTTTTTTTAAATGTAAAAAATGAAGGCATAGGCATTGGCTATTAGAATCAGCAAAAAAAAGTTTGTTTATGTTAGTATTTTTCATGTAAAACATATAAGTGAACACCATATTCATAAGTTGTGCGTCAATTCTACCTATTTTTTCACACTTAAGCTCATAATTTGACCTATAGAAATTAAAATTACATTTTTTATAGATATAAAAAACAAAGTCAGAGTTCTTGACTAATAGAAACAATCATAAAAAGTTTGTTTATGTTGGTACTTTTCATGTAACTAACTTATAAGTGAACACCATATTTATAAATTGCTTGTCATTTCAAGGAATTTTTATATCTTAGCTATCAATTTGACCTCAAGCTCCAAGAATTTAATAAAAATTGTATTTCACTGCTAATCTACACTGGCAATAATAGTTATAATAGTGAAAGGGGAAGACTAAGCTCACATGTAGCCTAAACAAACCTGTTGAAACATGTTGCTACTTGTCTAAGTGCAGAATCAACACAGATAGTTGCAAAATTCCTTGTCTACGGGTTAGTACAGTTCCAGCCAGCACTGTGGGTGGCTGGTGGGTATGGTGTTTTAATGAGCCTCAGAGACTATCAAGGCCTAAAATATTAAGTGTGTATAGCTATATATTTTCTAAAAAATATATATTACCTAATTGTAACTCCTATATCTTTACAGATCAAAATACAATGGTTCGGCACTTGAAATACTGCCAGGACCCTATTCAAAAACACAAGAAACGCATAACAATCAATCTTAGAAAAGTGACTGATGTACTTGTTGAAAAATGTGCTGGAAGAGTGAAAAAAGACTCATTGTTGTGTGTGAACTGCTGGACACTGATAATGAAAAACCCCACTATACTTAGTACCACTGAAAACAACGAGTCTGAGCAGGATTCAAATGAATCATCTACTATCAGTGGCTTGAGTAACATCTCTTCAATTCAAGATCTGGACAATGACAGTGATTGCTTGATAAAGGAAAATCCTTCAACTTCAGTTGAACCAGTTCTAGCATTTCTGGACCAAACACCAGTTAAAAAAAGTAAGTAATAAATTAATATAATAACTTATACTTTACTACAAGGTCTGTTTGATCTACTATATAGCCAATTATATAGCATTTAAGGTACTATAATTAATATTTAATTACTAATATTCAGGTGTGTGAAACCTTTTTTTCTGTTCTTTTCAGAAGGGCTGTCATTAAGCCAGAAAAAGCGCAAGGCTCGTGGTAAGCTATCATCTGCTCAGAAACACCTGAAGGAGAGGCTAGAACTCAGTTATGGTGTTCAAATTACCGAGGAGGTAAGTGATACTTCAAAACCTGAAACTAAATCTGAAAAACATCTAGACAAATTAATGAATGAATTGAAACAGTCATTCCTGGAGAGCAAATGTCACCATCACAAACTACAAATATTGACACTCTCACCATACACAATTGAAAAAACAGCTAGTTTCTTTCAAACTACAACATACATGGTGAAAAGAAGCCGTTCACTTAAATCAGAACATGGAATCCTTCCGAAGATTCCACTAATGAGCAAAGGAAAAGTGATATCTGAAGAACACAAAGATATAGTTAGAAGATTCTATGAGTCAGAAGAGGTTAGTCGTATGTGTCCTGGCCAAAAGGATTGCGTGAAAGTTATCAGTTGCTGAAGGTGCAAAAACGATTGGTCCTCGGGAATTTAAGAGAGATGTTTGAACTATATAAAAATGATGAAAAGAATCCCAAAATAGGATTTTCCACATTTGCAAAATTACGGCCATCATATTGTGTGCTTGCCGGTAGTGGTGGGACTCATTCTGTCTGTGTCTGCACATACCATCAAAATCCAAAATTGCAGCTGGCTGCATTGGGAGAAAGAGGTCTTTCATACAAGGATCTTATGGATTACAGTGTCTGCAGTACAGAAAGAGAGACTTGCATGATGCAACTTTGCAATGATTGCCCAAGAGAAGAGGGTGTCCTGGATTTTCTTGAGTTACTTGACAGTGTGAAATCAGCTCCAAATGAAATATCTTACAAGCAATGGGTGACTGTTGACCGTTGTACAATGGTTGATAAGGTGGAGCCACTTCATGAATACTTATCATCCCTAAGCATGAAAATATCCCGCATGGTTCGTCATCACTTTGTTGCTCAGCAACAATCACAGTACTTCAAGCAGTTGAAAGAAACACTACCACCTCAGAGCGAGGTAGTTATAGTAGGTGATTTCTCTGAGAATTATTCTTTCATTGTCCAGGATGCTGCCCAAGGGTTTCACTGGGACAATTCACAGTGTACAGTTCACCCTTTTGTCATCTATTATAGATCATCTGCAGACCAGGAACTTAGCCATTTTAGTGTCTGTTTCTTATCTGCATCACTAAAACACACAACACTATAATGGTTTACTCATTCATATTGAAGCTTATGACATATGTTAAATTCAGATGCCCACAATTGAAGAAGGTGCACTATTTCTCAGATGGATGTGCTGGCCAATATAAGAACAGATACAACTTCACAAATCTCTGTTACCATGAAGAGGATTTTGGTCTGTCTTGTGAATGGCACTTCTTTGCTACATCCCATGGCAAAAATGCATGTGATGGGATTGGAGGAACAGTGAAAAGAGCTACTGCTCGTGCCAGTTTGCAGAGAACTACAGAGAGGCAAATTCTTACACCAGAACACATGTTTCAGTTTTGTGAAGAAAACTTGAGCAAGAAGATAAATTTTTTCTTTGTAACTACAGCTGATTTGAAAGATGCAGAAGAACGGTTGGAACATCGATTCAAGGATAGTAGGGCTATTCCTGGAACTCAGAAATATCATAGATTTGTTCCCCTAAACAAGGAAGAACTGATGGTGTATCCCATTTCAAGTGGCATTGGAGAAAAGAAAAGAATAAGGAAAAGTCATTTTACTAATGAACCTGCAATGCTTGGTAACCTAAAATGTGTCAAACCAGGAGAGTATGTTGGCTGCATTTATGACATGCAAGTTTGGTATGGAATTGTGGAGGAATATTGTGAAGAGTTTGATGATTTCACTGTGAACTTTCTACATCCCTCTGGGTCATCAGGATCAAGTGCATATTATTATCCATCAAACAAGGATTCATGTGCAGTGCCAGGACATCATATATTAACTGTAATGAGTTGTCCTACCCTAAAAAATGTTTTTACCCTAAGGGAGGCAGCAGAATTCAATACATTTTTCCACAAAAAGAAATTGATGAGAGCATCGAGCATGCAAAAATTGTATTAGGCTAGCACATGAATCCTCTAAGTAGGTCTTCCCCTTTCACTATTATAACTATTATTGCCAGTGTAGATTAGCAGTGAAATACAATTTTACATTTTTTGCCTTTGTTTTTATATCTATAAAAAAATGTAATTTTAATTTCTATAGGTCAAATTATGAGCTTAAGTGTGAAAAAATAGGTAGAATTGACGCACAACTTATGAATATGGTGTTCACTTATATGTTAGTTACATGAAAAATACTAACATAAACAAACTTTTTTTTGCTGATTCTAATAGCCAATGCCTATGCCTTCATTTTTTACATTTAAAAAAAAAATTCTCATTTGATACCCCAGAGGTCAAATCGTGACCTCAAATTTTGGTTACAGTGTAACTTTTTTATTTTTCAACCTAGAGTTCTAAAACTTGCATATTTGGATTCCTTGTCGTTTTCTGATTCTAAATATATATACTTTTATATAATTGTGACCATTATTACCCAAGTTATGGGTCGCAAAATGTTAGTGACCTCGCAAGTGACCTCAAATTTCCCGAGGTCATATCTCTTGAACCGTTGGTCGGATTGACCTTATAATTTCAGAAATGGATTCAGGGCCCACAAACTCCCTATAAACCAAATTTCAGCAAAATCTGAGAGATGAGGGTGTTAGGCACTGGTTGATCTGACAGAGAATGACCCTAAAGTGAGATTCCCTAATGTGAAAACAATGAAATATTTTTCCGATGGTTGTGCTGAACAATATAAAAACCATTTTAATTTTAGCAATTTATGCCATCATGAAACTGATTTTGGTATAAAGGCAGAGTGGAACTTTTTGGCCACTAGTCATGGCAAAAATGTCTGTGATGACATTGGAGGAAGTGTGAAGAGAGTAGCAGCTAAAGCTAGTTTGCAAAGAACAACAACAGGACACATCTTGTCTCCACAGAGTTTCTATGACTTTTGTACACAAAATTTTGAGTCCAAATTTAAATTCATTACAAAAGAACAAATAAATCATTTAATAAAACAGAACTCAGTAGTAGGTTTGAAAAAGTAGTAACAGTGAAGGGCACACAAGGTTTTCACAGAATTGTGCCAATGTCTCAGAGTCACATTAAACTTTAGTTTCAGACTCAATGACTACAACATTGTTAGGGTTATGACCTCTGAACAAGGTGACTCAGACACGAGTCCAGATTTATCAAATGAGCAAAAATTTCTTGTGGGAAAGTATGTTGCATGTATTTATGATGGTAGAAAATATCTAGGAATCATTTTAGATTATTCAGAAGAATTCCAAGATTATAAAATTGAGTTTCTAATTCCTCCTATTTCCAACAAAAACAACAGATACTATTTCCCAACTAATAAAGATGATGTTTGTTGGGTAGAAGCCAAAAACACCCTTCATGAAATGTTAACTCCTAATATTCAATCTGGCACCAGAGTTGTGTATATCTTTGAAATACATGATACTGAGAATTAGGCTAGGTACCAAAAATGTTTCAGATTTAATGTATTGTATAGGTAGCAATTATTTTTATCCAAGTAATGTCTTAATTTGTTCAATAAAACATAACTATACTAGCAGTATTTTTTTTGCCTTTGAAGATAGACAAAATTGAGATTATTATTATTATTATTATTATTATTATTATTATTATTATTGAGTTTTAGGAAAACACTAATAAGTTTATCTTATAGCTATACTTAATCCACTTGTAAGTCAAGGAAAACATCTTATAAGAGAGCTTGATAAGTAAAACAAGGCATAATGGTATAATTTCATTTGAAGTCCAGCAAATAGAATGTGTTTTTAACCTCCACCACCATCTAATGAAGGGGAAAAATACACAGTGTCATTGACTAAGTCATATAGAAGAGTAATTGAGGTACAAAATGATGAAAAAAATCTTGAATATCTGTATTATAGGGGGTGGGGCCCCCCAAAAATATTCAAGCTGATATAACTTTTTAACTATTTGATTAAATGCATTTTATTACTTAGTTATTTATTCTTTAGGATTTGAGCTTTCAATTGGTTTTTAAAATTTTTTCCTAGCTCAATTAGGGACTGAGTTATGGAGAATATAGACTTATAAATATTAAGGGGCCAGCCCCCACCACCAAAATTAGGGGGTCCATAACTTTTGAACTGTTACTCTGATTGCTCTGAAACTCGAAATTTCATGTTTTTCAGCATAAACAACCCTGTATAGCAATTTTAAGCAAAATCTAAGTGGGTGTGGTTTCAGGCAATGCCTGATTTGTACTGGAATGACCCAGTTGGAAAAATAATTTTGTGATCCATTCAAGTCTCATGAGAAACTTAAAACTACAGATCTCATTGCATTTTGAGTTAGTGGGAGGGTTTAAGAGAAGTGCAGCCCCATTTTATTAATCATACACCAATGTGTATCCAGAACCACCTAAGTACTTGGACAAAAAAATATTACTACAAACCAAAAAAAAAACATATTAGTCCCATACACAGCCAGCCTGACCATATAGGCAAACTAGGCAGTCACCTAGGGCACCAGGCTTTTAGATGGAAGTGAATTTTTTTTATATTTAAAAAATATATTAATGTTATCTCTTATAAATGAAAGTATCAAATATTGTACAGTACTTGTAAAACAACGCATCATTGCCATGTCAGATGTTGAGTTATATTATGTATTTCACATTGTGGAGCATGGCTGTGTATGTAAATACAGTTAAAATGTGTCACAGCATAGCTTCAAAAGAGTGCCACCTGGGTTTGTTGCCTAGGGGCATGGTCTGGCAGTTCAGTCATTCTCAGTAGCCTGGTGTTGGCCAGTCATATAGTTGAGTCAGTGTTGTTCACTGCTTAGTGAAGGCCAGACAGTGACCCACAACAGCTGTTCTACTGTATTACAAGCTGTGATTCCAAAGATGCTGTGCCCACAAAGAATTTGTATGATATTGTGTTGGACTTGAAAAATTTGGTAAGAGGTTTTAATAAGATTGTAAAAGGAGGATCACAAGTACTTGTAAGAGTAAGATTATGTATTTATTGTAGACTATTACTATTAAAGGTTTCTGATTAGTTATAGCCATAATAAATTGTTACATTATACATACAATTCCTAACTTAGGTTTTCCTTTCCTGAGTAAGGAAAGTAAGTTTCAATGTGAGGGGGGGTTCTGAAATTTAAGAACTCTTGGGGAGGGGGATAGAAGCTGCAAAAGTTTGGGATCCTCTGGTTTAGTACAGTTGCAACCAGACATAGGGTAATAGTAAGAGTAATAGACTATTACAGGATTTTTCAAGTAATAGTAATAGAAGGCAAAGTAATAGATAATAGTCTATACTTTTCTGTTATAGTGGCAATGGACATATTGTGTGAACAAAGAACTGAAAAAATGAGCTAAATCTACTCTAAACTAAAATAAACATGTATGTGAACTAATATTGTGACAAATTTTTCCTTCAATAAAGTAAAATTTATGAAGACGTACAGTCTCTGAAATTGTAATGATTTGGTTGAAACAAATATTTGTTAACACACTGCTTGCAATTGCATTTAAATAGACATAAGGATCCTTTTCAAATGAGTGAAGTACCCCACATAGAGAAGTAGTAGTAATAGATGACATAGTAATAGATGAAAAATAAAGTAATAGTAATAGAAGAAATCAAAAGTAACAGTAATAGTAATAGAAACCCAGTAATAGACCCCATGTCTGGTTGCAACACAGTCACAGGTTCGTGCTTTGCAGATTTTGCTTATTAGCAGTTGACCATATGTGACCCTTTTCACAGTTTACAGGTGCAAATTTTGTGTATCTGTGGATTAGCATGACCAGATGAAACTTTGCGAGTGTGGCTGTAGAGGTGTGAAACAGCAACTAACCTCACTCAGCTGACCATTTATGGACTTCTAGGTACCTTAGGTCTTACACACACACACACACACACCCCTTCTGTCATTACTGAAATTATCTACAATGTCTGGGTCTAAAATACTATTTTCCTTATTTCTTTCTCAGTACTGTTCAGTAGTTAAACACTATAGCAGGCACAGGTATATTCCTCACAACAAAAATAAGATGAATATATCAGAGCAATGCCAAAACTTTACAGCCACAACTGGAACAAGTCCTATACTGTCCCTGATCACTTATTATTTATTTCCAATTTGAGGGTGCTCTTACTACAGTACTTAAGTCACCACTTGCAAACCCTCTGGTGGTATATTTTCTTAAATACAGTATCAGTAGAAAACTGTTTTCTAATGCTATTTACCCATGTAACCAAAGTGATTTTGTATATAATCTGTGCACTAAAATATGTTAGCAAATTTATTAGCAACTATTTTGCCATTTTGTACGTTAAAATAAATTATATTAATGTTTTTATTCTCCCCAAAAATTAGTATTCATATTTTAGGGGGTGTCTGGGGCCCCTGGGGGTCCCCAGGCACAAAACTCCCCTTTTCCCATTGAACCTTCATATCATAGTTCGTGGATTTCATGCTTCACAGGGTTTCCATGGAACAAAATACCCCCAAACAGTAGGGATGACTGTATTTATATCCAATATTTTTGTAATAAACAAATAGTAGTGATCATACTCTGAAAAAGCTTGCACAGGTTGGAACTATCTCCCCATAATATGAATGGGGCTAGGGGATAAAAGTTTAAAAAATTCATGTATGAAGTAATTTTTACCTGAATAAAAGCTTTTAAATCATTGTACACAAATGTATAATAATAATAATAATAATAATAATAATAATGCATTTAAAATAATATATATAATGACAAGTATAAATAGTAAAAACTTGTAAAAACACAAATTTAAAAAACATCACTATAAAAATAATGTAATAATCCAGAGGAGTGTGAGGAAGATGCCTTGATATAAACTAGCTAGTCATACAAGAGACAAGCTACTGGGCATGTTGCTGCCAGCTGCAAATGTCTAAAGTATCATATGCGTAAGTAGCATATATCATATGCATAAGTACGGTACCCTAGCATACATATCATATGCATAAGTAGTGTACATATCATATGCATAAGTAGCATACCATATTGTATGCATAAGTATTATATGTATCATACTGCATACACAAAAAAGTGTTAAGTAATTTTTTAGTATTTACCACAATTTTAAAAAATTTGTGCTGATCTATCTTTGAATCTTAGCTCATGCAGATTGGATAAAGGGTAGTGAAATGTCCTTGTCCTATCTCTGAATTCATGCTGGTTGAGGGATCACTGTACACTAGTTTCTGGCAGGGTCCCACTCATACTTTTCCATCTTCTGTCCACCTCATCTCACTCAATCTCAGAACCACCACCCTATATCTTGTAGCCTCTCTCGCAATTTACTTAATTCTGGATGCCTCATACATACATAGTTTGTATATTCCAACATCCAATTCATGTCCAATATTTCATGCCAAAGTTTGTTGATATTAGATCCATCTGGTTTTGCACAGTTTCAGTTTATATAGTTGTAGAGTTTAGGCTGTGCAGGGGATTAACCCACAGCAGCCAAGTCCAGTGGTGGGGCTGCCACCATAAGGTCTCCAGACATACCCTGTCAGTTTTTGGTTCATGGTCATAATGCCACTCCCAATGGATAATTCCAGGACAGATCAACCAATGGACAACACCACCACCTCTTCAAATTTGCTGGAACTTGGTACAGGGGTAGATTTTGGCCAAAAAATATGATTCCCAAGTTTTTAGCTTGATCTGACCAAATGGTTCAAAAGTTAGGAGTAACATCATTTTGAAGTCAAGCATTGACCTCACATTTTTCAAACTGCCATAACTTTCCTCCTGTTGGTCATAGCCCTATAAAAGTATACATTTTTGAAATCAGAATGATCTGTAGATTCCAAAAATGACATCGTTTTTGATGTAGGATGAAAAATAAAAATTTTACTTATAAATGAATATTTGAGGTCATCATTTAACCTCGTGGATACTGAATTTCAGAAAAATTTATTGATGAGAAAAATGTTCCCCTATCATTTATCTATCATTATCAGCTTTAAAAAGTTTGTGTATAGGCCATTATACATGTCAAAACACAATTTCAGTAATACTAACTTCCTGTATTTTGTTACTATAAACATCTAATTTTGCCTCATTTCATGATCTAGACATCCTGAGAGCTAGATAGCTATAGGTGCTTGAATATAAAGAAGTACAGTCGACCCTCGACTTACGTCGTCACCGTCTTACGTAATTTCGAGTTATGAGAAGCCCCCATTGACTGTAATTGATTTGTCTTACATAATTATTTTGAGTTGTGTAATAGCTGCATAATCGCAAATGCAGTGCGTGACCACTCACTGGCAGGATGCCGGGTATTTCACATTATTTCATTGTTGTTTTTACTGTGCATTATATAACTCTCACTCCAATGTAAGTCTAAATTAATTTTTTATTATTAATTTTTAATACATGGTGTACTTAAAGTCAGGATCTATTTTTGTGAAATAATTATTTTTTCTATTTTTCTTTTCAGAAGCCCTTAGAATGAATACAGAAGAGCGTGTGGCAATAGTAATTTGGTGAATCGAGGGAAAGAAATACAATGACATCAGAGAGAAGTTTAGAAGGAGATTTCATAAGCCGGGGCCAATAGACAGGACAATACGAAAATTAGTGAACAAATTTAAATGAACGGGATCTGTAAATGATGAAGCAAGATCAGGACGACTGTGTATGTCAGATCTTACCATGAATGCAGTACACGGAATTATCACTGAGGAGCCACGTATGTCTGTTCGTGCTGCATCACACAGACTCAGCCTCCCGACATCATCTGTGCACAAAATTCTGAAAGTTAATTTGCAGAAGAAAAGCTATCATTTGCAGGTTTTACATGATTTACATGAGGAAGATGTCCCTCGACGAAGTGCTGTGTGTGCTGATCTCGTAGAACAAATCTGGAGTGATAATTTAATGGACAACATTCTCTTTAGTGATGAAGCCACTTTCCATACGTGTGGAAAAGTAAATCGCCATAACTGTAAAATTTGGGCAGATGAAAGACCGAATGATTTCGTCCAAAATTGGGAAAGAGAGACACCTAAAGTTAATGTCTGGATGGGTTTAACAAAATCTAAGGTTTATGGTCCTTTTTTCTTTGCTGAAGCTACAGTTACAGGGCTTATTTATCTGGACATGTTGCAGCAATTCCTTGAACCTCAGCTGATTGGGGATAGGATTGTTAGTACCATCGTCTATCAACATGATGGTGCTCCTTGTCACTATGCCAAAATTGTTCAGGATTATCTAAATGGACATTTTCCAAATTGCTGGATCGGACGCGGAAGCAACAGACCTTGGCCAGCGAGATCACCAGATTTAACCCCTTTAGATTTCTTTGCATGGGGCTTTATCAAATCGCACGTCTATCAGACGAAGATTACGAGTCTTGAAAACTTACGTACATGTATACGAACTGCTGCAGATAACATAACCCCGCAAATGCTCCAGAATGTGTTTAGAAATGCTGCGGAACGATTTGAGCTGTGCAGGGATACTGATGGGCGTCACGTCGAATCCTACTCTTAATTATTTAATAAATGTTACCACTTTATCATTTTATGATTGAATTCCATATAATTTCCAAGTGCTTCACAAAAATAGATCCTGACTTTATGTACACCCTGTATGTATTTTCTTTTACAGATGGTGTTTCTTAATAATTATTATTAATTACCATTATAATTCTGTTTATATACACTGTTTTTATCAAAAAATTTAATTATTTTATTATTTTCAATACTTTTTTGGGGTCCTGGAATGGATTACCCGATTTACATGTATTGTGGGGTTCGACTTACATCATTTTCGAGTTAAGTAACTCATCTTGGAACGGATTAATTACGTAAGTTGAGGGTCGACTGTATATAATAATGTTATAATGTTTCAGACCAACAAAGACCCTAGGATCCACTCATGGCTGGTCCACCTAACTGTGTTCGTAATCGTGTATTGTGTATGTCTTCCGTGGTGGCAGAGGGGACCTACAATTTTACGTGGGTTCCAAACCACAAGAACATAAGAAACTTATTTAAAAACTGCCGGTAAATTGGCAACGACCAATTTTTACGAAACTAAATAATTATCAATTTAAAAATAATTAATTATCGGTTTAAAACTAAAGATAGAATCTCTTGGTCCAGAGGAGCAAGTCATAATAGACTACTATCCACAAATATGTTACATTCTATATCTATTTATAACGGACATGCAAATATATCAGATCCAAAGAATCCAGTCAATTTCATTACGGTATCCATCAAGTCACGGTCCATATCGATTGCGGACGAAGTCAAAATTTACAACCATATACATTATCAATTTAAAAATAATTAATTATCGGTTTAAAACTAAAGATAGAATCTCTCGATCCAGAGGATCAAGTCATAATAGACTACTATCCACAAATATGTTACACTCTATATCTATTATATAACAGACATGCAAATATATCAGATTCAAAGAATCCAGTCAATTTCATTATGGTATCCATCAAGTCACGGTTCATATCGATTGCGGACCAAGTCAAATTTACAACCATATACATTACAATATATACACTTACGAGGAAAAGTGTAGGTGTGGCTATAAAGACTGTACAGTAATGTAGAAATGTGTGTGTGCACCCATTATGGGTCTCCCATTTAAAGGTGTTTGTGGGGCAAGTGAAGATCATGAGTTTTTCAATACCTCACAGTACTATGGGGGGCACCGCTCGGCAGAGGAATCTCTTTAAATGGGGTGTGTAAGGACAGAGTATCCCCTAACCCAAGACGCTGCCTCCCTATATCCCACAACACTTGTGTTGAGCTGTGGGATCTATTCCCACAAAGCCTTAATTTTACTACCTTAAACTATACCCTTTCTATCAACATGCGCGTCCAATTGATTCTTAAACATGTTTATAGACGTGCTACTAATTACTTCTACCGGCAAACTATTCCAGCTATTTACTATCCTATGCGTAAAAAGTTTTTCGCAACTGCTGTCTCGAACCTTCTACTTGTCAACTTACACCCGTTATTTCTAGTCCTATTATATTGAGATATTTCGAAAAAGCTATCTCTATGTACGTTATCAAACCCATTCATAATTTTGAAAACCTGGATTAGATCACCCCTTAACCTCCTAGTCTCGAGTGTAGTCAATTTTAACTCTTTAAGCCTATCCTCGTACGACTTTGACCTAAGAGACGGAATCATCTTAGTTGCTCGTCTTTGAACTCTTTCGATTTTGTCTATATCTTTGCGCATATGCGGATTCCAAAATTGGACCGTGTACTCCAAATGGGGTCTAACTAATGATTTATAAAGAGGAACTATAATATCGCGCGATTTGTACTCAAAATTTCGAGCTATAAAACCTAATACTTTGTTCGCCTTATTGACCGCCGCTGTACTTTGTTTCGCTACTTTTAAATCACCAGTGACTATAACTCCTAAATCTTTTTCCTGCTCTACGCTTGTTAAATCTTTCCATGACATACTATACGCAAAATTACCATTACGCGAACCTATATGCATAATTTTGCACTTATCCACGTTAAATCTCATTTGCCATGTGACTGACCAATCAACGATTTTATTCAGATCTTCCTGAATTTTACCTCTATCTTCGTCATTAATCACCCTACCACCCAGCTTCGTGTCATCCGCAAACTTTGAAACTGTACTGACTAGGCCGACATCTAAATCATTAATATATATAAGAAAAAGCAAGGGGCCCAATACAGAACCCTGAGGAACGCCACTCGCTACATTAGCCCAACACGACTCCACTCCATCAATGACCACCCTCTGTTTCCTGCCTCGCAACCATTCTTCTAGCCAATTTATTACTACATCCCTGATTCCATGAGCCTTAGTTTTTTCAATCAGTCTTTTGTGCGGCACAGTGTCAAACGCTTTTTGAAAATCTAAATACACTACATCAACCACCCGATGTCTATCGTAAACATTAACCAGCTTTGGGACATGGACCTAGGGTTTACTGGATCCTGTCTGCTTTGCAGATAGCTGGTGAGGGAAGGTATATTTATGGTATCTCTTTGCGAGAGACCCGTTGCCCACGTCAGGCTAGCATCATGAAAAAGAAAAACTGTGGTATTTGTCATTTACCATTACTTATTCGGACTATAGTGGATTTAATTTTCCCAGAAGAGTTCCTTGTTCCATGCACGGTCTGTGTTTAACATATAAGTTTCTTAGGGGACCATTCTGAGTTTG
Organism: Bathynomus jamesi; assembly: GCA_023014485.1. Classification (NCBI taxonomy): domain Eukaryota; kingdom Metazoa; phylum Arthropoda; class Malacostraca; order Isopoda; family Cirolanidae; genus Bathynomus; species Bathynomus jamesi. The sequence goes on from JAJOZX010008631.1 coordinate 80,574, forward strand.
TGTGTATATATGTATATATATATGTATATATATATTTAATATATTTTTCTTGTTAATGCATTGTTATGTATTAGGTATTTAAACAAAAATAAATATCCCCCATTTCATCTTTGCCACAAGACTCATCAGACAACTTTGATTAAACTGGCTGTTGTTATGGGGGAACTTCCAATCCCCTTTATTAATGAATACAATATAAAAGTTATCAAAACAGTTGAACATTACTTAAAGAAAAAAGTAATAGGTAATACATATACAGGGGGTCCCAAAAAAATGTATACACACTTTAACAGCTGATAGCTCAATTGATGTTTCTTTCTTTCCAAGTTAAACCCATTAGAATTAATAATGGCAGTCAGACTAAGCTTTGAACAAAGGAAATTCATTCTAAAATGCTACTGGAAGTGTGAAAACGCAGTTGAAGTGCAAAGACAGTTTAGGAGGGAGTTTCAAACAGATCCACCAACGCGATTTACCATCACTCGAATTAGAGATAAGTTTGAAGCCGATGGAACTGTTCAGAATGTCCACAAGAAGCGTTCCGGAAGACCACGGACATCGACAAGCCCCACAAAGCAAGAAAGAGTACTGGAAACGTATCACCAAAGTCCAAGAAAATCTGTGTGGCAAGCGAGTCGTGAGGTAGGAATTTCAGAATCGTCTGTCCAACGCATTTTGAAGCGCTGTCAATGGAAAAGTTACATTCCAAGATTAGTCCATGCTATTAATGAAGATGATGATCCAGACCGAAGAGTGGAGTATTGCGAGTGGTACTTGGCACGATGTGGATGTGGATTGGACGAAGGGGTTTTGTAGAATACCCTCCGCGTTCACCAGACCTCACACCACTAGACTTTTTTTTATGGGGATACTTAAAAGACAAAGTCTACGCTATAAAACCTGCAACAGTCGCTGAATTGAGAGCAGCCATTGAACGAGAATGCACACAAATACCAAACGAAATGTTTCGTGATGTTTGCGATTCCATTGCTTCGCGTTATCAGCAGTGCCTGGACCAGAACGGACGTCAGTTTGAAAACAGGCATTGACAAAACAATTAAATAATGTCTGTAGATTCTATTACATTTTGAAAATGAAATGTATTTTAATAAACACTGCCTTTATAAGTATTTAAAGTGTATATACATTTTTTTGGGACGCCCTGTATAATGACTCCATATTATACAAGGATAACATCACAGTAATTAACGTCCTACATATGTACATATACACAGTAAAATTTAGGTTAATCTATCTATATGCTCCTTTGCAAAGTTTTCCATATCTTCTGCTCGGAAAATATACTGGATACGTGTGCCTCCTCTTAGTCCTGCCTGTACTGCTCCAAGGATATTGTTTGATGGCACTGGGCAACTATCTTCTTTGGTTGGGAATGTATATGATGGGGCAATGCCTGAGGGATGCAGGAAATTGATAATGTAATCTTCATATTCAGCATCATAGTCTTTTACCAGCCCAAACCACAGTTCTTGTCCATATATATACAGTTACAATCAAAGTTGTTCACACCCCTCTCAATTTTAATGAATTGGTAAGAAATATATATTCTATCACTTTCTTAGATAACATAAACACAAAAGAAGACATTTAATAGTTTATTAAGACAAATAACAGTTTGGTTTTATTTGAACTAAAGCCCATATACCAATTTTATTAATTTCCTATAAATCAAAATTGTTCACACCCTTTTAAACAGACATGGTTAATACTTGGTACAACACCCCTTGGCCGTAATAACTTGCTGCAGCCATGATTTATAGCCATTTATAAGCTTTTGGCAGCGTTCTTTTGGGATTTTTTCCCATTCCTCGTGGGCATAGGTTTCTAATTCGGTTAGGTTCTTGGGCTTGTGTGGGGAAACGGCCTTTTTCAAATCCCACTATAGATTTTCTATGGGATTTAGGTCAGGTGACTGCGATGGCCATTCCAACACGTTCCATGCCTTCATCCTCAGCCATTCCTTTGTCGATTTTGACGTGTGTTTCGGATCGTTATCCTGCTGGTGTGTCCAATTGCGTCCGAGCTTCAATTTCTTCACTGAAGGCCCAACGTTTTTTTGCCAGTATTTGCTGGTACTGGAGTGAATCCATCGTTCCATCTACGCGGTGAAGTTTTCCAGTTCCCGATGAAGCAAAACACCCCCAGAACATGATGGATCCACCGCCGTGCTTCACAGTGGGCAGTGTGTTCTTTTCCTTATACGCTTCGTTCTTCCGTCTCCAAACGTAGCGCTGTTCCATTGCCCCAAAAAGCTCCAATTTTGTCTCATCGGTCCAGAGAACCTTCTCCCAGTAGTTCACTGGCTTGTCTAGATGGCCTGTGGCATACCGTAAACGATTCTGCTTGTGCTTAGCGGTCAGCAGTGGAGTGCGTCTCGGAGTTCTTGCGTAGAGCCCTTCGCGGTGTAGCATACTCTGTATCGTAGCAAGTGAAACCTCCTTACCGGCAGCTGAAAGGTCATGCTGTAGCTCTTTGGTGGTCAGGCGAGGGTTTTTCTCCACCTTCCTCCTCATGAAGCGTATAGCAGCTGGGGAGAACAGCCTCTTTCTCCCTCGTCCAGGTAGCGATTCCACTGTACCTGTAGCTTTATACTTCCGTACGATGCTTGCAATGGTGTTTTTCGAAATATTCAACTTGTTTGCTATTTTCTTGTATCCATTTCCTTGCTTATGTAAGCGAATAATGTCTTCTCTAATCCTCTTGGGCAACTCTGTTCTCTTTGCCATCTTCAGCGACGTGTTTGTATGAATGACGAGTACTGAATGCACGTATGGAAATCATACGGTCTCAGATAAACTAGCCAGATACCTGTTGACCTTGAATTGTTGACCTTGGATGCGGTGATGGTCATATTGACTCAATAGCCGGCAAAAATGAGCAATTTCTTACAGGGGTGTGAATAATTTTGATTTATGGGAAATTAAGAAAATTGGTATATGGGCTTTAGTTCAAATAAAATCAAACTGTTATTTGTCTTAATAAACTATTAAATGTCTTCTTTTGTGTTTATGTTATCTAAGAAAGTGATGGAATATATATTTCCTACCAATTCATTACAATTGAGAGGGGTGTGAACAATTTTGATCGTAACTGTATATCCAACAAAACACCCGACTTTCACTTCAGTGCATGTGTTTCCTTGAAGACTGCTGCCCTCTTCACTACCAGACTGAGTGCTAATATCCTTCAGTAGGCTTTTGAGCTCTCCTTTGGCACTCTGAGAGAGGGGGTAAACCATTAAGCTATCCATTGACATAGGTACAAATCTATGAAGTTTTAGGGTACCTGCAATTGACTTGATTGAAGGGCTGAAGCGCTGCTCTAATCTCTCTTTGATCTCCTTGATTTTCATTGATGACACATACAGAAATTTTATTAAAGACTTCATTTCATTGGAACAAAACTGGTACATGTCTTCAGCTGTTAAAATTTGTTTTTTGACATGTCTTTGTAGGCTTGCTTTTGCTGCTGCTCTCTTGACAGTACCTCCAATTCCATCACATGCATTTTTGCTGTGCGATGTAGCAAAAAAATGCCACTTAGCATCAATCCCAAAGTCAGCTCTGTGATGGCAAAGGTTCAAGAAATTGAATTTGTTCTTATACTGAGCAACACATCCATCAGTAAAATAGGTAGTGAATTTTTGTCAGAGTTGGATGTTCTGCACAAATAATAAGTATTAGCTCTTGGAGAAAAGAGTACACCATCACTGTATTATGTTTCAATGAATCTGAAGTGAAGCAATAACTCTGAAGACAAATGGTATCAGATTGTTTCCAGTAAAACACAAATGGGTGTACTGGGCATTGAGAGTTTTCCCAATGAAATCCTTGTGCTGCATCCTGGACAATGAATGAATAGTTCTCTGCAAAATCTCCTACTAAGCACCCTTCATGCAATGGAAGGTTATTTTTTAAATTTTTAAAATATTCTGCTTGGTGTTTACTTGTAAAATGATGCCTTGTGAGATCAGAAATGCTCTTACTTAATGATTCTCTGAAATCATATAAATTCTCAACCTTTTCTATCATTGAACAGCAGTCCACTGTCACCCATTGCTTATAATGAATTTCTTCTGGTAGAGTCTCCATAGCATCTAATCCTTCCAACAAGGAACTTATGCACTTATGCATCATACAATCTTCATTGTTGATGTCACAAACTGAAGCAGCCATCAGCTGTGAATATTCTAGCTGTCTCACTCCAAGAGCTGCAAGCTGCAGTTTGGGATTCTGATAATATGTACAGACACAAACTGAATATGTACCACTGCTACCTGCGAGGATACACCAAGCAGGACGAAGACTGGCAAAACTACTAAATCCAATATGAGGATTATTTGAATCCTTAATAAATTCTGCATAGAGCTCTCGCTTTCTCCTTCTTCATTGATTACAACCTTGCAGTCTTTCATTCCAGGACATTGACAGCTATAGTCATCTAATTCATAAAAATTTCTCACTTTCACTTTTGTCTCATTTGTAATTACTTTGCCTTTACTCATTGATGGGATTTCAGGTAGTACTCCATTTTCATTTTTTAGACAGCGACTTTTTTTTTACCATGTAAGTTGATGTTCCAAAAAATGTCGATGTTTTACCTATAGTAAATGGTGACAGTGATAAAATTTGAAGTTTTAGCTTGCTGTTTTGTGTGGTGTTGAACTTATCCTTGAGCTCCCTCATGAGAAGTTCATACCTGCAATTTTTAGAAAACTTTTATTAAAAAGATTTCTAACTAGCTAGTTGTAAAATATAAAAATTCTAAACATATCCCTAAGTGGATAGTTTCATTGCGTTAATTGGTGATACCTTAAAGCTACTTTAGATAGGCCTAATCATATATGGTATGTATAACAATATATATATAAATATATATAATATATATATAATATATACAGGGTGTCCCATAAGTCCGGCATCATAGGAAAAATAAAAAAAGGAAAAATAAAAGCTTTTATTTACAGAACGTGCTCAATATGTCCACCATTATTTTTAATACACAAATTCAGACGTGATACCCAGTCAGCAAGCACACGGTGAATGATGTCAGGAGTAATGGTATTACATGCCCCAATAATGCGCTGCCACAAATGTTCAACACTCCTAATTTTCTCTGCGTATACCAGCGCTTTCAAGTGGTCCCAGAGATAAAAATCTAGTGGCGTGAGATCTGGGCTTCTAGCTGGTCATTCCACAGGCCCTCGATGTCCTATCCAATGATCAGGGAATTGTTGGTACAGGTATTCCCGTACTTGGGTGCTGTAATGTGCAGGAGCGCCGTCTTGCTGGAACCATGTTGGGAAATTTCCTTCTTCGTTCAAGACACTGGGAAATGCTTCTTCCTTGAGCATACGTAGGTAGGTGCCTCCAGTGACATGTTCATCGAAAAAGAGGGGGCCTATGATGCGATCCTTCCAAATGCCACACCATACCATTACCTGAGATGCACCTTGTTCCTTTGAAGAGGTATACCAGTGAGGGTTGTTTTGAGACCAGTAGCAGGTGTTCTGTCGATTTACCTCACCATTTCCATAAAAAACAGCTTCATCACTGAGCAGAATGGTGGATGAGAAATTGACATCCAGAGCATATGAATTATGGTTTCTAGAAATAGAAAAATATGAATTTCTCCTATGATGCCGGACTTATGGGACACCCTGTATAGTACATATAGTACCTAAATTAATTTAAGTGATACTTACTTATGTAATTCAGAATTCTTTTTGTCATGGTGGGAACTTGTTGATGGACCAGCTTCTGGAAGTTCTACTCCATATGCAGATTCTATACTTCTCTTGATTTTTTCTGTTGTCTTCAAAAGTTTGGAGGTTCCTCGTTTTTGCTTTTGCTGATGTCATACCAGCTGTAAGCAATATAAATATAAAGAGTGTTAGTTATATTTATGTAAACTGTAATATTCATGGAATAAATAATATGTCAATTTATAATAAATATCATTCATTGTACAAATGTTTTTTATTTAATCATTATAGCTATATATATATATGTATGTATATATATTTTTTTGCATCAAAATAGCCTTACTTGTTTTTATTGGACTTTCATCCAAGTAGGGAAGTATAGTGTCATGAAGTATGTCTTCCTTTGGAAAGCTGTCTAGATGCTTTGAAGGAGTCATTAAAATTATGGATTGGAGAGACTTGAGTCAGATGAGGCACATGAATCTTCACTGATTTCCATTGGTGAAATGGCTTCCACTGCTGTTTGCTTAAGAAGACCTGGTTCCTTTGATATTAATTTTAGACAATTTACACATAATAGGTCATCATCTTTTAATAGTCCAAGACTCCTAAGAATAATGTCCTCCTTAACTTTCCTTACACTTTTAAAAATTCTTTTTTTATGTTTCTTCAGAGGATCAGAGCAAAATTTCATATTCTGAGGCACTTCGTAATAAGGTACTACACTATATTTATAAGCAGGTTCCTTCATTGTAGCACTGCAAAATAAAGAATATATGACAGTATAGGACCTGTGGGCAAAAATAGTTGATGAATAACAGAAAAAACATGGATGATGATGTTACTCAAATATATATAACAATGCATTAACAAGCAAAATATATTATTTATATATATTTATATAAGCACACTGGACAAAAAATTAGTCACCCCTCTCAGAATGTACCTAATAACGTGTGATGGCGCCTCTGGCCTTGATAACTGCACGAATCCGGCGAGGCAGAGACTCTACGAGGTTGTGCATGTACTGAACATCGATTTGCTGCCACTCGTTCATCAGCTGGTCCCGAAGTTCCGCCAGAGTCCGTGGGTGTCTATTCCTGCGCTTCACTTTCTGTTTCCAGCCTGAACAACACCTTCGACGCATTCAGGATTAAAGGCTTCATTGGACCTGCGATGTACTTGTCGCCTCCCATCATTGGAGAACAAACAAAAATGGGACTCATCGGACCAAATTACATGTTTCCAATCTGCCGCAGTCCAGTTTTTGTGCCTCTGAGCCCATTTATAATGTGCCAATTTGTGACTTGCTGTTAACAGCGGCCTCTTCCGTGGTACCCTGCTCCAGATGTCCATCGCATGCAGTTCTCGTCGCAATGTCCGTTCGGAAATTGGTTGCTGGAGAACCTCATTGGTTTCTTGGAGCAATTGTTCTCTGGTTTGAAAATGATTTGCAGTTACTAGATGAGAAACATGGCGGTGGCCCCTATTGTCAAGAATTGTTTTCCGGCCACAGTTACGCCGTCGATTGTCAGTTGATTGCGAACTACACCACTCTTTGTAAACTCGCTGGACAGTACGCGTTGACACACCAACAAATTGGGCTACTTCAGACATTTTGTGTCTGTGGGCTCTGCCAAACACGATGGCTCCTTTTTGCCACTGAGTAACGTCTGCCTCATGACCCATTTTGCAGACTATATCCAACACACACTTTGTTCTTCACCACTTCATGAAACAGATCTGATCCTGTGTGCTACATCACCGCTACTTGTCACTTACCAATGCTACATCAGCGCCCTCTGTGTGACCTTGAACTTCCTACTATCGGTGCTATTAGGGGTGACTAATTTTTTGTCCGGTGTGCTTATATGGTGTCCCATAAGTCTGGCATCATAGGAGAAATTCATATTTTTCTATTTCTACAAACTATAATTCATATTTTTCTCTTTCTACAGGCCATAATGTCTGTGAGCAAGAAAGAATGAATCCAGATAATTCTACTCATAGGAAATCGGAGTCAAAGAGAGGCTGCTGCTGAATTTAACAGACTGCATCCAGACCGCGAGCCAATAACACAAGAGTTGTGTTAGCAGACTTGTTGCAAAGTTTAAGGAAACAGGATCTATAGAAGATAAACCATGCAGTGGACCTTCAAGGAGGTCCACTGATGATGATACAGCGACTGCTATCCTGGCTCATTTTAACAGAAGTCCCAATAAGTCACTTCGGTGATTGTCCGCCAAGACAGGAGTGTCGAAAAGTAGCATCCATCGCATTCTTCAGGCTCACAAATGGCATCCATATAAACTTCAGATCCTACAGAAATTAAGCGAAGATGATCCCGACTGGCGGATGGAATTTTGTGAATGGGCTACGGAACAATACATATTGAGCACGTTCTGTAAATAAAAGCTTTTGTTTTGCCTTTTTTAATTATTTTTCCTATGATGCCAGACTTATGGGACACCCTGTATATATATATATATATATATATATATATATATATATATATATATATATACACATACACACACACACACACACACGGTGTATATACCATGTGTGGCACTCTTTTATATACTTCTCTATATTCAAGCACCTATAGCTATCTAGCTCTCAGGATGTCTAGATCATGAAATGAGGCAAAATTAGATGTTTATAGTAAAAAAATACAGGAAGTTAGTATTACTTAAATTGTGTTTTGACATGTACAATGGCCTATACACAAACTTTTTAAAGCTGATAATGATAGATAAATGATAGGGGGACATTTTTCTCATCAATTAATTTTTCTGAAATTCAGTATCCGAGAGGTCAAATGATGACCTCAAATATTCATTTATAAGTAAAATTTTTATTTTTCATCCTACATCAAAAACGATGTCACTTTTGGAATTTACAGATCATTCTGATTCCAAAAATGTATACTTTTATAGGGCTATAACCAACAGGAGGAAAGTTATGGCAGTTTGAAAAATGTGAGGTCAACGCTTGACCTCAAAATGACGTTGCTCATAACTTTTGAACCGTTGGTCAGATCAAGCTAAAAACTTGGGAATCATATTTTTTGGCCAAAATCTATCCCTCTACCAAGTTTCAGCAAAATGGGAGAGGTGGTGGTGTTATTTTCCAGTTTTATTGGTTGATCTGTCCTGGAATTACCCCAATGGGGAGCACCCTTATCCACCACCTGGGGATGTGCCTGATCAATGAGAGAACTGACAAAAACCCCTCATGGGAGACTGTAAATAGCTACTGTATATTTCAACTTTTAAGTTATGTATGCTACTTTGGTTGCTCTGTAAATGGTTATACAGTATGTTAATTAGCTGACTTAAAATTGACATTTTGCACAATTTTATCTCTCTGCTATTTCTGATTGGGTCAGAGAAAACCTTGTGGATTTCAGTGCCTCAAAAATTTGGTTCTTCCATATGTCTACTCATCACAATTTTCCACACAATTCAATCCTTCCTCTTCTCTTAACATTCTTGGCATTTCCTTTTCTTGTGATCTTTCATGGAAAGAGCACATATACAGTAATACCTTGAACAGCGTGGTTTTGATTAGCACGGGTTTCGATGTAGCACAGTTTGTATTTTCATCAATTTTTTTAAATTTAGCGCGCAATTTTCCTATTGTTTTCTAATTTCTTTTCAGTACTATTTCATTCGACGAACTTTCGACTTTTATTCGAAAAATTCCGGAACCAATTAACTGTGCTGTGCAAGGTATTGCTGTACTGTACTCTTTCCAAAACAGTTTCTAAGAGGGTAGGTGTGTTGTACCAGCTTTGCAGTTTCTTCATCCCCACTCAGTTGCTGTCTCTGTACAGGGATCTTGTCCAACCCTATATGGAGTATGCTTCTCATGTGTGGTGTGGCTCAGTCCACACAACCCAACTTGACTGGGTGGGATCAAAGGCTTTTCATCTCGTCAATTCCCCACCTCTTACTGACTGTCTTGAATCCCTCTCTGCTACAGTTTTTTTTTTTATGCAGGAAGGAAGGAAAGAAGGGCCAAGGACAAATGCCCATAAAAGCACCCCTCCCATAGAAGAAGAAGAGCCAAAATCAACATCTGGGGTTTTTGAGATGCCTAGACATTCTGTGTTTGAAAGATGGGAGGTCATAGGAGGAAAGATGGGTTGAGGAAGATTGTTCTAGAGTTGACTGTTTGAGTAGATGAAAGACTGAAAATACCAGTTAACCCTTGCATTAGATAGTTGGACAGAAAAGGAATGCGAAAGTGTAGAAAGTCTGGTACTGCATGCTCTCCTCAAAGGAGGAGGCACTCACTCACTCTTTAATATCTTATTCCTGTTACAGGCCCCATTTCACATAGCCTACATAGTAATAGTTCCATATGTTTTTATCAAAAAGACCTCTGTAACATCTTGCACAGCCTATAAAGCACATTCCAGCCTTGTACCATATTTTTTTTTTAATGACACTTAACTTAAATAGATTCCCAGTTTTGACATTTACTGTATTCTTGTTTGTTTTATATTTCATTTGTGCTTCACTTGGTGTGTTTGTAGCCCTTGCATAAACGTAAAAATATCAGAAAATAGACATGATGTGCCTTGACTTAATGTGGGAGTATAGGGGCCTAGTGGAGATTGCCATAGGCCTACTTTGAGATCTTGCCACATGACTAATAGAAAATAGAGATGGGTGTTACCTTTTCAGTAGTGTAGCTGAGTAGAATAACTCAGAAATTTTTATTTTATTTTTATTTTTATTTTTTTCTTCAGATATAAATAAACAGGTTTACTTTTAGGTACCTTCCAGAAGACTACCTACTATTACAGGCTGTGGATTAAATTGGTTTCATCACTTCCTGTAATTAAAGTATAGTCCCCTTCAGCCACAAAATCTGTAAACCAATATGAGTACCCAATTCCGAAAAATGTTCTGGGGGAGTTCCTTCGTGAAGACCCCTCTTCAGAATGGTGTAGGAAGATATGTTCAACAACTTCAAAGGATAACATTCAAGTTTTGTAAATCATATGGAGGCAGTTTAGGCATAAGGTATTTAACCCTTTCCCTCCCTTAATGTATTATAATGCTAATAGAAACAAATTTTTATGATGTATGGGTGCACTTCATCGCAGAGAGTATATGAGCAGCCATGAGGTACACTTTGTACATCATCATGCAGAATGGGTTAAGAGAAAGGTTCCGATTCTCCTTAAGTGAATATATTATATCAATGACTAAGTTCTCAATTCACAAAGAATATATTCAACTACTAATTGAATTCTGCCGTAACTTAAGCCTAGATGTAGTCCAGCTGACATACTATAACATGGACATAACTGCATAGATCGTGCATAAATGAAAAATCTTAGGTATTAACTTAAAATATTACTATAGAATTGTTCGCAGAAGCATTTATTTTAGTTAGGTAGCAAATTTTTATTTATTTTTTAATCCAGTATTTATACTTACAGTCAGTCCCTGATATCCATCATTAATTGGTTCCTCAAAAACGCAATGGAGAATGAATAATGATTCCCATAGACCCAATTTTATAAATGAGAGTTACGTTCCTAGGTCCCCGGGTCTTAAGTATAAAGTGTCTTTAATAGTTAAAAAATGGTATAAGTCTCCAAAAACATATACAGTAATCCCCAGATTTATGCGGTTAATGCGTTCCTGAACCTCCCATATAAAATGAATTTGCGTGAAATGGGGGAACTATAACATATAATTCAATGTGCTAAGTATGGGCTTCCCCAATCAAGACACCCCAAAAATTAAATAAAATTAAATAAAATACAATAATAATAATCTGCCAAAAAAAATATTAAATAAATAAATATATAAACTTCTGTAAAAAAAAAAAGCAAAAATTAGTAATAACGCGTAATAAATAAAAAAAAATAACTCACCATTAGGGTCTCTCGGAGCTGGCTGGCTTAACGACCAGTGCCTTAGCTCTGTCATCACATTTTTTTAATGTTTTTGTATTTATTTATAAAAAAAATTGAATATTTTTTGGACCACATTAATCCAAAACCGCGTAAATTGGGGGGTTACTGTCCCATAAAATGAATATCAAACAATAAATAAAGCAATAAAAATTAAACAATGAAAAAGTAAATGCTTAATGATGTCTAATTTTATTTCTAATGTTAAGGTTTCCTGGGCCTTTTACTCTCAGAACCACTAGAGTCACTATTAGAACGCTTGGAGGCCATTGTAAATAAATTTAATCAATTATTTCACCAAATGATAACCAGAGCAATGCGAGACAACCATCCAGTATGGCATTCAGAGAACATACTGAAGGCTTATTTGAAGTTTGAAAGTTCTAGACACTGCTCCAGCTAATGAATGGATGGTTGCGTTGCTTCACCTCGGGGCTAATGGACAAAAAAAATGGATAAGTGGGAATGTGCGATGGATATGGGGGATGAAATTGATTGATTAATGATGGATAAACAAAAAAATGGATAATGGGGATGGACTGTATTTCTTAGTGATTGTATATTTGTCTTCTATTTTGTACTGTAGATTATATTTGCAAATTTTGATGAAAACATTCAGGATTTAAGAATAGTCAGATCTTTTTTTCTTCAATTGTTTTGATGTATATTTTTCCCCATAAGAAAATTATTCATCTTAGTGTAAATAATTTGATAGTGGGCCTCTCATTTTCAATGTGAGGCATAAGCCCATTACAACTCCAGACCAAAAAAATAGAATACTGTCTCAAGTATGCTCATGATCTTCATAATACCTTTAAGTTGTATACCTTTATGAGGAATATTGAATATCTGTGATGTCATTATGATAAAAAGACACCTCTGTGTGTCAGTTCTGAAAAAAAATAAAAAGAAAGTGATTCCCTGACCTGCATGAGGGTTCCACTCCTGAAAAAGCTTGTGCAGTGTGAAATCATGCAGGTTGGAACTATCTCCCCATAATATAAATGGGGTTAGGGGCAGGGATGGGGAGTCGGCCAAAAACAACCGACTCCCGACTCCTGAGTCGGTATTTTTAAAAACCGACTCCGACTCCCGACTCCGACTCCCGACTCTTTCAAATATATAAGTATAAATAAATGTAATAAAGTAGGTACGATAATAATACAGTTTAGTAATTTAATACAATTTTAATGTTGTATTACACAAAAATAAAAATTAACAGAAAAAGAAATTGATCTCGTATAAAATATTTATAACCTCATTTGGTTAACAATTTTAAAATTTTAATGTTGCATACGGTACCGTAGCTAAATAAAAAAAAGTTGGTAAAGAATATTTTGTTTCCATTATATATTATGATATGCTAATATTGAAGCTACATATTAAAAAAAGGCTAAAAAAACATACTTAATAATTTAACTCTCTAAGGAGAATTTGTTCTTAAGAAAAGTATAGCATCAATTATGTCGTCCTTCAACTTAGCCCGTAGGTGGGATTTAATTAACTGAAGAGCTGAAAATAATCTTTCAACGCTGACTTGTGTTGGTGGCAATTAGTGATGTTAAAAAACGGGTTTTTTTATGTCCATGTTGTTTTTTTTGTTTTTTTGTAGTTTTATTTGTTTTTTTTTTTTTTTTTTTTTTTTTTTTTTTTAATAATAATTAATATAGATATTGCCAATTTAATTATAAGGTATACTTTTGCAATGATATATATTATAAAAATAAATAAATAAATAATAAAATAGGCCATATGGTACCAGTATAGAATGTCCTTTTCAGCCTATTTACAGAAAAAAACTGGCCTCTTTCTTGCACTGAAAGTCTTGTATCTTAGATCCGTTAAACTTGCGAGAACACTGGCTGGGAGCTGACTGCCCATTGTCCAACCTTTCCAGGACTCTCCCATCCATGCCTCGGATTTTGAATCTCCCACTTAACTATCCTTTAGACCCGCGATGACATATTTTCCCCCCGAGACCATCCATATATATACAATTATACATACACATACACCCATATACCAATATATACATAAATACTTATATACACATTTATATCTATTATATACCCCATACACACGCATACATCCAGAATTCCAGATACATACGCACGCATACTCACATATATACCTACACAAACTCATACACCTCTATTTCGCCCTTTCATTACCTCCGAAATCATTTAGCACATACAGTAATATCCATACAGCCAAAAGAAACCGATTAAGCACAGACAGAGCAGCAAAGCTAGTATTTATATCCCAAAATGCAAAATTCCAAGAAAGTGAAGTAAAACATGGTGCTACATTGGCTTCGTCAACATCCAAATCTGCAATAAGTACCAGTACCTGTAATATTGAAACTATATGCTCTAATCAATCTAGTGATAATGATTCTTCAATGGAAATAGAATCAGATAATGAAAGTTAAACAGCATTAGGTTAACACAAAGGTTAAAAAAAAGAGATGAATATTTTTATTTTTTTTATTTTTCTATTTGGAATATATATATATATATATACACACACACACACACACACACTGGTATTCTTGCCAATCACAATTATATATATTGTTTTATACCAGTATTATGTATTTTTTATTATGTATATTATACCAGTACCTGTGATATTGAAACTAGCATATATGCTCTACCCAATCTAGTAATGATTCTTCCATGGAAATGAAGGTTAAACAACATTAGGTTAACAAAAAGGTTCAAAAAAGGTGAATATTTTTTTTTCTATCTGGAATATATATACTGGTACTCTTGCCAATCACAATTATGTATATTGTTTGAAACAAGGAAGAATGTTTTATGTTCTAGTTAAAAAATATATATACATATAAAAAATGAGGGTTTGTTTTTCCTTTCTATTATATACTTTTTACATGATTCAGTTTTTCTAAAAGATGACTATATATACTAGGTATAACTGTATAAGCATGGTAGTATAGTAAATTATAGGTAATACTAATATACTTATTAGATTAAAGGAAGAAAAATATGGAATAAGTTTAAAACAATAAAAAACAAAAAAAACAGACTATCTTCGTTTTAAACAAAAAAAACAACAAAAAAAATGACACAATAAAAAACGACTCACATCACTAGTGGCAATGCAGTAACAGTTCTGGCTACATCTTGCACTAATTCAGGATACTTTGGTATGGCATTCATCACATCAAGTTTTAATGAACGATCAAATTTCTCTATTTTTATTAAAGCTGCATTAAAGTCTTCTCTGAATTTGGTCAATGGGGTTATTTTTATAGGTTTATCATCTTGACTCAAACGGCATCGCTTAACCTTTTTTGATTTTTCTTCATTATCGAGGTATTTTTCAAAATCCATTTCTTCTTCAGAGTTTGAGCAGGAGCTTTGCATAATGGCAGGACTAGAGCAGCTTTCAAATTCTGAATTACTTGCGGCATCTGTTTCATTTAACATTTTCATTCGCACAGCTACATCACACAGAGCTGACTTTCCTCTAGCAATCTGTTCTTCAGTTAAAAGTACCCTGTGCATAGGATCTACATAAACTGCAGCCAATAGTATGTCATTATTCAGTAAATTTTCTTCTCTACGCTGCATAGACATTCTTATACCATCTGCAACAATGCCGCCAATTTGAGATAGTTTATAATTAATATTTTTCCATTCCTTGTAAAATGTGCCAGGTGTCAATTCAGCTGCTTGAAACTTCTTTGTAACCACATATGGGTACTTAAGTAATGCCTCAAGTTGACTTGCCTGCTGCCACTGGATATCAGTCATTGTTACATCTGGGTTTGCCATTATCGATAAGGTATGGCTTCAATTCAAGAAGGTGCTTAATCATTTCAGGTACTCCCCCAACATGTAGCTTGATCTATAACTGCACCTTTTCCGGATCGACGTTTTAATATTGCATCAAGTTTAGGCTTTCTTGCAGCCACTACTATGTTGCGTAACCTACCTACTACATTAGCAGCATTCCTTTCTTTTAACCCATCATGAATTGCCAGTTGCAATGTGTGGACTGCACATCGCATATGGGGGATATTTGAGAATCCAGCAAAATCATTGTCTACAGTGTCAACACTGTCAAGTTTGTCAGCAGTTTCATCCGTATCTTCTTCACTACTGTCTTCAAAAAGATCTCCTTTTACTTCACCATCATTAAGTTTCTGTACTGTACTTGTCATATTTGAAGCATTATCAGTAACAATTGATAATATTTGCTCTTTAGTGATTTCATATTCTGTCAAGATGGTTTCAATTAGCTTGGTCAGGTATTCGCTTGAATGTTGAGCTTCAGTGTCCTTCACTGCCAGAGTACGTATAACTAGTTTTCCTTCATCATCAGTGAACTGAACATTTATTGCCATATAATTAATTCTTTGTCTCATGCAGGCATCCATCTTAAGAAAGAAGAATTTTCCTTGCAGCATTGTTTTCAATAAAGTTTTCTGGCTTTCTGCTTCCTTTAAAATCATGTTTCGAATATCATGTCTCTCTAATGACACTCCTAGTTTTGCCGCCATTTCTCCATTTAATCCACGGAAAGCTGGGGAGGAAAATAATGTAAGTGCAACCCCATTCTTTACAACTAAATCTATAAGGTATTTTTTTAAATTTTTCTTTGTCATTGATATTGTAATTCTCTCACTGTGGAAAAATTTTGTAACAGAGACTTGTTTGCTTTTTGAAATAGAGGTACTGGCCTGACTAGAAGTAGGTTTCTGGATTTCCTTATCATGCTGATCTACAACCTTATAAATATTGGGATGTTTGTTTCGTAAATGGCATTTCAAGTTTGAGGCTCGAGTTGGAGCATTAGCATGTTTCCCAGTGTAAGCACTAATTTTTGCATTACTCTTTTTACCATCCTTTTCTACTTGACAAATAAAAATACTTTCATCCTCATTTAGCTTAAAATATTGAAAGACTGCTGATTTTCTACTAGGCCCATGACTCATTACTAATAGGGGCTAATTAAATTAATAATTAATATATTGCTAATTTTTATATGGTACCTAGTATCCTGAAATAGAAAATAGAAATATGAAATTCATTTGCTAAGATTTACCAGAACAATAAATCAAATGTGGAAATGTGAATCTAGAATTAGTTCAGGAAGATATTTATTTAGGGCAGAGTAGTATTCTGGTAAATTGTTGGCATAAGAAATTGAATCAAAGAGTCAGGAGTCGGTCGTTTTTACCGACTCCCGACCGACTCTTCAAAAAAGCTCCGACTCCCCATCCCTGGTTAGGGGGATAAAAGTTTAAAAAAATCATGTATAAAGTAATTTTCACCTGAATAAAAGCTTTTAAATCATTGTACAATAAATGCATAATAATAATATTGCATGTAAAATAATATATAACAAGAAGTATAAATAGTAAAAATTTGTTAAAAACAAATCTCAAAAACATCACTATAAAAATATAATAATAATCCAGAGGCAGAGGTGGATTAAGACACCTTGGGGTCCGGAGGCAATGAAGAATATGAGGGCCCTTTTCTATAGCTTTTTATTAACAATGCATGTACATGTAGCTACAGTACATAGTACATTTACACAAATTATATGTACATTGCTCAGGCTAATTGAGAAACAAACTTAAAAGAACCTTAACACAGTGTATTTTGCCATTTGCCAAAACCAAACAGTATTAAACAAACTTTACTTTAGGGCCTATGAAACAAAATAAAACAGGGAATTTGTCAATTTGTGTACTCTGTCATATTTAATCAAAGAAGTTTGTGAAATCTCAAATTATATCATCGAAACTTGGTTGATTGGTGGGGCCCCTCAAGCGTGGGAGCCTCAATAGCCTCAGTGACAATCCACCACTGTCCAGAGGAACATGAGAAAGATGACTCAATATACTGTAAACTAGCCAGTTGTTCAAGAGACACACTACTAGGTATGTTGCTGCCAGCTGCAAATGCTAAAGTACTGTATGTGTATCATATTGTATCATATGCATAAGTATCATACTGTATTATACGTGTAAGTATCATATCATACACAAGTACCATATTGTATTGTACTGCATATGCAAAAAAGTGTTAGTCATTTTCTAGTATTTACCACAATTTTAAAAAAAATTCGTGCTGATCTAACTTTGAATCTTAGCTCATGCAGATCGAAAAAAGGGTAGTGAAATGTCCTTGTCCTACCTCTGAATTTGTGCAGGTTAGGGGATCACTGTATAGCAAAACCCTTATTAAATAGTGAAAAGTTAATGCATAGTAGACACACCAAAATATTAGAATATCTTGTCAAATATTACATCATAAAAATAGAATAAATTCATTATGTTTAATGAGTACTGCCAATATATTAAACCTAATGTTGTAAAATTCTCAGGAATAATCTTTAGGAGAATATTCTCAAGAATGTTCTTGAACATTCTCCAAACCGAGAATTTTTGAGAATTTTCTTTTTTAGAACATCTGAAAGGTTTTTCAACTATTCCGATACAACTTAATTTCAGTTCCTGTCAAAATGGAGAAATTCTAAGTCAGAAGTGAATGATAGGATGAGTGAAGAAATAAATAAATTAACTAATACAAAAAATTTATTGAATCATTGTATAAAGACTATTTCAGTTCAAAGTACAGTATTTACCAGGGATGGCAGTGATTAAATCAAAATGATTTAATCACCTGATTAAATCAATTGCTTTTTTTATGAAAAAATCATGATTTTTTATTGATTTTTTTTTTTTTATTTTTTCAAAATTATATAGAAATTAATAAAATATATCAAACAAAACACTTTATAAACAAATAAAAATATCCCTTGTAATAATTAAGTGTTCAATTTCAGTTTTTCAATATAATAGCTTTTTTATGAACAAAAATCATGTTTTTTTTTTTTATTTATTTGATTTTTTCAAAACTATTAGGTCATCCCATAAGTAATGTCGTTTTTTACGATAGATTAAGTTTAAACTAGTCCTACTCGGTTTAAGCATAAATTTTCTGAAGGTTATATCTAAGAGGAGATCTATCGTGTTTCACTACATACTTTACAGACCTTGACCAGTGAAGACGTGTGTTTTGCTTTATGTGAACCCCTCGTAAACATGGCAGTATCAGAAGAGCATATCAGGCATATAATGCTTTACGAGTTAAAAAAAGGGAATAGTACTACTGAAGCAACGCAAAACATTTAGGATGTTTATGGCAATGATATTCTGCATGTGAGGAAATGTCAAAGGTGGTTTCAAAAGTTTAGGAATGGTGACTGCTATTTGACAGATGCAGCATGCTCTGGATCCCCTGCTGAGTTTGATGATGACCTGCTGTTAGTGCACTTGAAGAAGACTGTTCAACAACTGTCGAAGAATTGGCCCGGAAACTCAATTCATCCCCATCCACCATCCATCGACATTTGCAACAACTCAGGAAAGTGCCTAAGTTAGGAAAATGGGTGCCACATAAATTGTTGGTCAACAACCTGAGGGTGCAGGTAAACATTAGCACAGTTCTTCATTCCCGTGAACTCCAAGATCCTTTCTTGCACCGTTTAGTGACTGGTGATGAAAAGTGGATACTGTACCAGAATGTTAAGCGCCATCGACAGTGGGTTTGTGCTGGAGAACCAGTGACACCACAGCCAAAACCAAATCTTCACCCTCAGAAGGTGTTGCTTAGTGTTTGGTGGGATAAAGGTGGTGTAATACACTTTAAAACCTTACCACACAACCAAACAATCACCGCTCAAGTCTACTGTCAACAACTGGATCGATTGAATACTGCACTAAAAGAAAAGAGACCTCCTTTGGTTAATCAGAAAGGAATCGCGTTCCACCATGACAACGCACGTCCTCATACTGCTCGGATCACTTCTGCAAAAATTGAGGAGCTTGGATGGGAAAAACTTCCACATCCTCCATATTCTCCAGACCTTGCGCCTTCAGATTATCATCTCTTCAGGAGTCTGCAAAACTATCTTGACAAGAAACAGTATACTTCTTTAGATGACCTGCACACCAGTCTTTGTACATTTTTTGCCTCAAAACTGCCTGAATTTTATAAACATGGCATTGAAAAGCTTGTAGGACATTGGCAGAGTGTCATTGATTCTGATGGAAAATATATACTAGATTAAAAAGTTTCAGTTGAGTTTTATTTTGTCCTTCAAATTCCAATCTAAAAAATGACATTACTTATGGGATGACCTGATATATAGAAATTAATTATTGGTTACCCTGGTATTTATTCTAGAATATATTCTAGAATTCTCTAAAAAGCTGCAGAACAATCTGAAAATGTTTTAAAACTAAGAAAAAAGAAAATTCTCGAATATTCTCAGCAAATAATATTTTGGAGAATATTCTCAGAATATTCTGAGAATGAGAATATTCTCGCCTCACATCACTAGATACATATGAACACTCGTGGCTGAGAGAAGCTTTGATCTGGGTTCGCATATTCATATATGCACTTGGTAGTTTTTTCTCAGTCAAGTACTTCCTTGATGGCATATTGTATTTGGAAGCCAGATAATGTATGAGTTCATGAAAGCCATCATCTTCTAAAGAAAATGGTTGATTGTCTAACAAAATCATGTTAAATATCTTATCTGTGATACGCTGTGCTTGTGGATCATCAATATCCCATGGCTGTGTTCTTTTGAATGCATCAGTGATAGTCTGTCGATGATGAAACATAGTAGGCTTACTGGTGGTACGGGAAATGCTAGGCTTATCAGCTGTATCTTGATTGTTGTTTCCCAGTTTCTTTTTTGCTTCCAATTCTGTATGCACCGATAGATGTTTTCTTTTTAAGTGCTATCCCAAATTACTTGTTGTGTAGTACTTTGCTCCTTTTCCAGCATGACCTCCTTGAAACTTCAGTCTTGCATAATTTGCATATTGCTGTGCTGCAATCAGTTTCTTTAACAATAAAGTGTTCCCACACTGGGGCAGTGTAAGACATTATGTTTAACTGTTCATAAAATTATAATATACCAGATATCAGTCAGATTATTTTTATCAGCACTCCATATCTCTATATACTTGAAAGCAAACAAAGCAATTTAAACATTAAACAAGCAGGCAGGGAAAACTAGCTAAAAAGAAATTGGCCAGATTGGCCGATACATATCTGCCGATTTTTTTTAAAAAGTCAATATAAATCAGCATCAGCCGATTTGAAAAAAGGCAAATCTGCACATCTCTACTTAAAGACACATCATTTGGAAGCTGTAATCAGAGCTAAGGGTGGACCAACTAAATATTAAGATGCAGAGTTAAAAAGTCTTTGATAAAGGTTAAATATATTGGCAGTAGCTACTCAATAAACATAATGATTTTATTAATTTTTTGTAACACCTGACAAGATTTTCTAATATTTTGGTGTGTAATGAAATGTACAAGTAATTATAATATATTTGTAATGTAAATGAAACTTCAGTGTAATGAAATGGTTGAACACCAATGAATTCTTCCTAAATACCAGTAAAACAAATGTCATGATTTTTACTAATAAAAGAAATATATATCTTGATGAACTTAATGTTAATGAAATCACTATAAAGGAGTGTAATGTAACAAAATTTCTTGGTAAGATAAGAATTTGCAATGGAGTGATCATGTAAATTATATCACAAAAAAGATTTCAAGGAGCATTGCTATAATGTTTAAACTTAAAAATGTAGTCCCTAAACAGGTTTTATTGACTCTGTCATACTCTTGTTCTTCCTTATATAACATACTGCACCCTTGTTTGGGGAAACTTCACTAACAATGCATTAAATGGTATCTTTGTCATCCAAAAAAGAGCAGTAAGGTTATATTATCTGATGCTGATTTTCTTTATCACTCTAGTGCATTATTTAAAGAGCTAAAACTACTAAAGCTCAATGATGTAATTAAACTGGCACATTTTATTTTTATTTACGAGTGTAAGAACAAAATCATTAATTTATAATGGGTAAATAGATATTTTGTAACTCATCAAGAAATCCACTCGTATCAGAAATCCTTATTCCCTTATTCTCTTCTCTTCTCTTCTCTTAACTCCCTACTCTTTCCTTTCTCTCGGGCTAACCTTAGAGTGGATCTTAGCTTCTTTGTTAGCCTTAGCTTCTGTAGATCTGTAGACCAGAAATAGATCAAAGCATGTTATACCTCAATTTGTATTGTCGTCTTCTCAAAAACTACCCAATTTTCATTGGATTGAAACTATGAAATGATTTAAATGCTGATATAAAAAATATTGTGAATGTAAATTCATTTAAAACCAAGTTGAAATCCTGATTAATAATGGTATACTAACAAAAATCTAGGATTAATGTACATTACTATTGTTTATTCATTTCTCATATGTAATCTAGTATTAAAGACACATTTCTTATGATTGTTCAGCATAATGTTCATGTATATTATTGATTTCTTGGTATGTTATTGGTATAATACCTTCAATAATGACCTTGCATTTGTCATATCGATAATGATGATTTAAGATTAATATATCCTTTAACTATTAATAATACTTATTTATTATTAATTAATAATAATTATGTTTATTTTTAATAAGAGCCTAGTAAAGAGCTTAAGAGTCAAATTAAATTAAATAAATAGTCCAGCTCCACAATTATATGTCATTGTAAAACCAATTTATTTTTTTTATTATTAATAAAGGTTATTCAATTCATGTATGTCACTATGCATTAACTTTTCACTATTTATTAAGGATTTTGCTGTATTTTAATTTTTCTTTTCCAGAGGTATTCTTTATAAAGGTGTGTAACTTAATGGTATTATCAAGGTCATGAGCACATTTAAGATGGTATTCTATTTTTTTTTTGGCCCAGAGTTGTATGTTATTGTACCTTATTGCTGTTTTTATTGATGTGTATAAATTATTTTTGGTCATATGCTCATTTTATCAATGGCAAGTTTTATTGTCACTTAATGACCTGTCACTAAATTATTCTTTATTTTCTTCTTGTTCATAGCTATGCAAAAATATCTGATATTTTACAATGGAAAACATTACTTTTGAAATTCGTTTGTCAACAGAGAATATATTGAAAAGGATTTAATTGAATTTGCTCAAGAAAACCCTGGAGTTGTTGTTTATTTGAAACCACGTCGCCATAGATCTCCATGCTTAAAAGCTGAGTATCGTAAGTCAAAATATTTTAGGATGTACCATGATAATGATAAGAACTAAGTAGTAGTGTAAGCTAAATTTACTTTTTCTTGCTAGCCCAATAGGGTCTTAAACCATATTCAGAGAGATCTTTTCAATCTGTAGGATACTGGGACTATATTTTAAAGTTGTTAGTTTTTAATAATAACCTTTACATTACCCCCATCATTTATGTTCAGTATTCTGGGTGGGCTCCTCCTTGGTCCCTTGCTTTGGATTGCTGCAAAAACCAGGCTCCAGCCACTGCCTCTTGTATCCAGCTTTCACTTGTATACAAGGAAGCACCATCGTGCACCCACCTCCCACTCCATACCTGGTTTAGAAACAATTTCTTTCACACTATCAACCCACCTTTTACGCAGTCTTCCTCACATACATTCCATCATATATGCTTCTTTTTTTTTTTATACCATCCATTCCTCATCCATCCTCTTCACATAACCAAATCACCTTAGTAGACTCATCCATGCTCTCTTTCAAGGACTTGATCATACCACTCCTTTGCCTCATCTCTTTATTTCTCATTCTGTCAATCCTTTTTACTCCAACTACACATCTCAAACTATCCATCTCAACCTCTCTCATCCTAGTCCTCGCATGTACAGTGTAGTGTACACCCTATACCAATCTCACTCCTATATAACAAGGTTATCACAAGTATCCCTTCATAGATTCCTTTTGTGACATTCACAGGCAACCATTTCTTCCAGACTAATGCTCTCATAGCCCCATATACCAACTCTTCTTTGTTTGAATTCTTTCATTCGCCTCATTTTTATTGTTTCCATTCTTGTTTACCAAACTTCCCAAGCACTTAACCCTCAGCTACTATCGTTGGGTCAATTCTGACCCTGAGTACATTTGTTTATTTTATCATGGGAAACAATGATAGTAGTTAAGGGTTAAGATCATTCACTTCCTCCAGCCTTATTCCATCTACAAATATTTTATGCTTTGTATCACCATCACTTCTCTATCTGCATTCACACTCAGCATATGCTTGTCAACCTTTGTATCTCCCTCATTTCTATCAGTCAGCAGTGCACCATCTGCATACAGCAAATGAGACATTGCCCATTCACTACCAGTTATTCTCAACAGAAACACCTTTTCAAGCATCCTCATCTTCACTGCACAATCGTGTAATTTATAGAAATATTAAACAACCATGGCGATATCAAACCTCCTTGCCTAATATTTATATTTAGTTCAGATCACTCACTCAAGATACCATTCACTTTTATACATGCCTGGCCCTTAGAAAAACTCTTCACATCACTCAACAACTTATCAGTTACACCATACAACTGCAACAGGCAGGCGGCGCGCAGCAAAACACAGCTGTTCATCCTTCCACACAATAAAGAAAGTGGTTGGTAGATAAATGGGTACCCTGGGTAGCCTAGTGGTTAAGATGCTGGGCTGCTGGTGGGGCGTGGTTCAGATTCCATGTTAAACTGTAGGTCTAAGGTGGAGTGAAAAGCTTGACATTCTTTAGAATGAACAATTCAGGTGGAAGCAAACCAAAGGTTACCAAACTATAAAATTGATCTTTGCGTGTGATGATAGCAAACCTTCCTATCCCACTTGCTGATGGGTCAGAAGCACCAAATTGGAGCACGGGCAAACCGAATTGGTTGGGTTAAGTTGTGATATTTTTATTAAAATTCTTTTATACCACAAAGGTTTCCCGTAGGTTTTGATTAATAAAATTAATCAAAACCTATGAGAAAATTATTGAATGCCTAGGTAGGTCAACTGTACGCCCTTGACAATTGATTAAGTTAAGTTGTGATATTTTCATTAAAACTAACAATAATTATGTTAATAAAAACCCACTCTAATGGACAGAGTTTATTTCCACAACAGTTTCGATGCCCACTGGCATCCTCTTTGGGTGGATACAGAAAAACGAATGAACTAAAAACAAGAGGGAAAACAGTTCAGGGACCATTAAGAAATTCGCACCTAGGTTAGATCCTGTTCTCCCGACACTGGAAGGGCATTTTTATTAAAGGGACCCACTTATAAGTACATTTGCACAAATTTAAAACTATCTTCTTGTTCTATACATACAGATTCTATTATTTTTTTTATATAATTATTACATTTATTATTAAATTTATTACATTTAATATTGCATTATTATTTATTACAGAAATTATAAATTTATTATTACATTGTTGTTTATCATACAGAAATTATAAAACAAAAAACGAATGAAAAAGGCGAGAAGGAAACAATCCAGACCATTAAGAAATTTGCACCTAGGTAGATCCTGTTCCCCTGACCCCAGAAGGGCATTTTTATTAAAGGGTCCCGCTTATAAGTACATTTGCACAAATTTAAAACTATCTTCTTGTTCCATACATACAGATTCTATTATTTTGGCATAATTACTGCATTTATTATTATTACCTTTACACTAATTATTACATTTATTTTATTACCTTTATTATTACATTTATTGCATTTATTTTTCAGTTTATAATTTCTGTATAATAAACAACAATGTAATAATCAATGTAATAATAAATTTATAATTTCTGTAATAAATAATAATGCAATATTAAATGTAATAAATTTAATAATAAATGTAATAATTATATAATAAAAAAAATAATAGAATCTGTATGTATAGAATGAGAAGATAGTTTTAAATTTGTGTGAATGTACTTCTAAGCGGGTCCCTTTAATAAAAATGCCCTTCCAGTGTCGGGAGAATAGGATCTAACCTAGGTGCAAATTTCTTAATGGTCCCTGGACTGTTTTCCCTCTTGTTTTTGGTTCATTCATTTTTCTGTATCCACCCGAAGAGGATGCCAGTGGACATCAAAACTGTTGTGGAAATAAACTCTGTCTATTAGAGTGGGCTTTTATCATCATATTTTGACCTTCATGTAGAAAAAAGTGAAGTTTTTTGCATTAACAACAATTAGTTATCTATCATAATACCAAATATATTACCAGATACACAGTACCCTAACATAACAACACCTTTTGATGAACCAATGTGCCCAGATTTGGTGAATATTAGCTCCAATTCGGTGTTCTTATGTACCTTTAAAGGTTGCAATAACACTCTGGTCAATCGGTTATATCAAAGAAGTGGTGTCCTTGGGCAAATATTCAATTTCAGTATGTTTCGAGAAATTAACAAGATCCTAGGGATGTTCAGGAGCATTATCTAAGATCAAGAGCTCCCTATGAGCAATATTCTTCTGTGCGCAAAATCATTCAACAGCTGGACAGAAGTAACTTGTGGATCAGTTTTTAAAGATGCTTTGGGTTACCCATGCCTTCTTGTTTGCTCGCCAAACCACAGGGAGTCGTGTCTTCAAGAAGCCCTTTAGTGCACGAGGATTTTCTGAGCGGTAAACGAGTATGAGCTTCAGCGTAAAATCACCAGTTGCATTGTCACCCAAAAGGAGCGTCAAACGATCTTTCGCCGCCTTGAAACCTGGAGCCACCTTTTCCTTTGAGATAAAAGTTCTTGAAGGCATACTTTCCAATAAAGCCCCGTCTCATCCACGCTGAATATTTGTTGAGGAGTATAACCACCCTTTTCAATTATGTTCTTGAAAATTTCAGGATACAATTCAGCCGCATCTGTATCCGCATTTGCAACCTCACCCACATCTATATCTGCATTTGCAACCTCACCCACATCTGTATCTGCATTTGCAGCCTCACCCACACACTTATGATTTCCATAGTTGCTTCGCTTGCGGAATCGATCGAACCATCCTTTATTGGCAAAACAGTCTCACTAGTTACACTTCCTCTTTCTTCATCTTCGCCCTTTGCTTTATCCGGAGTTATAGGGCGCGTCCCTCTGTGGCCAATGTGGGAATGCATCTCCCTTTGATGTAAGGGCTCTCTGCCTTCGTGGACCATTGGACCCGGCTGATCTCCTGCTTCTATTTATTTCTCCCCCCCCCCCCACCCACGCATTTGGCTTTGTTTTGGACCTTGGGTGAGTAAGGTGGTTGTCCTTCACCCTTGTCACTCTTAAACCAAACCTAAGCCGCCCTGTCCCTGCGATCTTTCACCGCGCGTTGGATGAGAGTGGCCGCCTTTTAAGCACGGGGACTGGAAATGGGTGTATCTCCCATGCGTGACGTCTATTGGCGGTGGGACCGAGTGTGCCCACGATTTGCCTTTCCCTTGTTGGAGTCGGTGGTGGCTGGATGCACGCGGGGGATGAAGCTTTCCTTTTGTTTGCTATGGCTTCCTCTGCTCCTCGGCTTACGACCTCTGCTTCTCGGCTTACGACCTCTGCTTCTCATTCTCGGACTACTACTTCTCTTAGCACTCGGGTGGTGGGCAACCAGGCCCTCGAGTCCTCTGCCACTGGAAGACCGCATCCTGATGGGGTGGTTGAACCCCCCCCCCCCCCCCTCGGACTGCGGAACACTCGCGTCCTCCTCGTTCAAAGACTTCTCGTATGTTTTACTTCCGCAAGTCTTTTGACCCCCTTGTGGGAGCGGACGACTCTGACCTTGATTACACTCGGTTTCTGGTCCTCAGTTCTTCCGCCTCCCCCCCCCGTCTCACAGCGGGATGTTTTTGAGGTCTACGACGACTTCACTTACCGTTGTGGCGATCACCGACAGATGTGGCCCCAGAGTGATGGTTCTCTTGTGGTGGCGCTCTCTTCCAGAGCCCAACACCAGAAGGTTTCGTCTCTCTCGATCCTGGCTTCTGCTCCCCTGGATTGTCTCCCCTACTCTTCCTTTAACACTTGTACGGGTGTAGTACATCATACATGCTCCCAGCCTTTTGGAATAATCAGAATCGGATCTTCTCACCCGCCTTGCCTCTCAGAAAGTGACCCGTGTTTACCGCCCACCCCGGATGGTAAGACATGCCGAAGTTCCCCTGGCGTTTGTGTCAACTGCGCGTCCCCAACACATGGTTCCTCCTGTTCGAATCATCCTCGCTGCGCCAACTGTGGAGAAGACTACGCCGCTTCCTCCTCTTCCTGTCCGACCTACCTCTTCGAGCGTGAGGTCCTGTCGGTCCGGGAGTCAGACAAGGTCAGCTTTCAGGAAGCGAGGGTCCTCGTTAGGTCCCGATTCGCTCGCCCAGACCTTACTTTTGCTCAAACACTGTGCTCCTCCCGCCCGACTACCTCCCGTTCGCCCCGGACTTCGTCCACCTCCGTACCGTCCTCTTCCACACCCTATCATTCTAGGCCTGATCAGGCCTCGTCCACCCGTCCCCCTATCTCATCCTCTTCCTTCTCGTCGCCTCCACCCCCTGTGTTCACTGTTCCTCCAGCCCGTCCCCCTAGAATTTCCAATTCCACTGTTCCCATCTGCTCCACCTCAGTAACAACTAACCCGCTTAGTCTCCCTCCTGAAACCATTGCTGACATTTCAGCATATATAGCGAAAACCGCCCCCTCTTCTGGACTCTCCTCCTCTCCTCGCTCTTCCGTTAAACGACCCATCGCCAGCCCCCGGCGTATGGGTCCCTCTGCTAAGCTTCCTTGCTCAGGCCCCCCGTTTCCTCGTCCCCTCGCTCCCTCTTCCTCCAGTTCTCTTCCTCCTACCCTGGTATCCCATCCGCCTTCAAAGAGCCCTTTCGTTTTGCCGCCTCCTCTAAATTCCCCCGTTTCCCTTCGCGACCGTCCCCTTCCCCCCTCTATTCCTGATGGTGGTTATGCGGCCTCTGAATTTTGAATTTAAGCCGACATCCACCACCACCCTCCTCCTCCTCCCGATGCCCTTATCACCTTCATCTCCACCACGAAATCCGGACCCACCCCGGCCCGCTTTGAACACCCCTTCCCCTCCCTCGCTCTCTCCTTGACCTCTCAATGCCCCCGGCCTACTCTCCTCCACCCCCATCTCAGAAACTAGATTCACCTCGTCCTGCTTCTTACCCTCATTCTCGCAACCCCCTCCATCCCCTCATCCGTTCCTCAATTACCCCTTCTTTAACCCGCCCCTCGAGCTTCGTCAGCTCGTCCTTCTGGTCATGCCTCTAAATCTCGCCCGATAACATCTCTCGCTCCCCCCCGTATTCCGCTCTTAATGGCTGCTATCCTTCAATGGAATTGCCGAGGCCTTCTCCCTAATTGGGAGGACTTCCTCCTCCTTATCCAGGATTTTGACCCGGTGTGCGTCTGCCTTCAGGAGACCCAACTTTGGGTTCGCCCCTTGCGTCCTCTCCTAAGGTTTTCATCATATGTTTCACCCCCTCCGTCTGATGCAGCCCCCCGTGGGGGCACAGCAGTTTTCTTCCGTTCTGATGTGCCATCTACTCCCCTTTCCCTCAACACTCCTCTCTAGGCAGTGGCGGCTCAGGTTTTCCTAGACCATTTATATTCGGTCTGCTCTTTATATCTCCCCCCGTCACAGGAACTTTCTGTTGACGATCTTTCCGCTCTCCTCCTGCAGCTTCCTCCCCCTTTCCTCCTTCTGGGAGACTTCAACGCGCGCCATCCTCTGTGGGGTGATACCGTCACCAATCAGCGGGGCGGCGTTGTGGTCTCCCTTCGTTCAACTACTTCTGTCTGTCTTCTCAACACCGGCCAGCCCACAGCTTTTCACCTCCAGACCGTACATTTTCCTCCATAGATCTTTCGCTTACTTCTTCCGCTTTCCTTGACTTCTCCTGGGCTGTCACTCCAGACCTTTACGGTAGCGATCATTTCCCCCTCCCCTCCTCCTCCGTACGTCCCAGACTCGCAGCTCCTCCGCTCTTCCTGGCCTCTTTTCTACGCCGAAAGTCGAACCTCTGCCGCTCTGAGTAACTTCCTGACTGTCGATGCTGCCTCCACCTACCTCACAGATCATATCACCTGTGCTCCTCTGTCCTCTATTCCCAAATCTACATTTCCCCTCACCTCTGCCCCTTCGGTTCCATGGTGGACCCCATCATGCACTCTGGCTGTTCAGGCTAAGAAGTCGGCCTTTCGTCGTCTTCAACGCAATCCATCCCTAGCAAATTCAATAGCCTTTAAACGTGCTCGAGCTCAGGCCCGTCGCTTTTCTTGGCGAACGTACGTCTCCTCCCTCACTTCCCGCACCCCTTCCTCCCGAATCTGGAACAAGATTCTGAAAATTTCCGGAAATTCCACTTCTCACCCTTCTCCTGTCCTCATGATTGACGGACGCCCAGTGTCCTCTCCTACTGCGATGGCCGAGACCTTGGCCTCGACCATAGCCTCCATCTTCCGACACGACCACTGTGATCCTGCCTTCCTCCGCCGTAAGGCTTCGCTTGTTCGCTCCCCTCATTTTTTTCAGACTCCTAATAATTTCCCCTACAACCGCCTTTTTTCTATGTCGGAGCTGAGATCGGCGTTAGCTTCTTGCGGCAACTCTGCTCCCGGCCCTGACGGCATTCATTTCGAAATGCTTCGCCACCTCCACCCTTCGGTTTCTTTCTTCCTCCTCACATTCTATAATTGGATCTGGGTAGGGGGCACCTTCCCCTCCTGTTGGAAGGAAGCAGTGGTGCTCCCCTTTCCTAAACACGGTAAGGACCCGACATTTCTTAATTACCGCCCAATAGCCCTCACTAACTGCCTCTCAAAACTTTTAGAGAAGATGGTTTCCCGGCGACTAATGTGGCACCTAGAACGCCACAATTTGCTTTCCCCTACACAGACCGGTTTTCGCAGGGGCGGTAATACCACTGACATTTTAGTGAACAGTTGGAAACTGCGGTCCGTGTGTCATTTGCAGAGCGACGTCATCTTTACGCAGTCTTTTTTGACTTAGGGAAAGCGTATGACACCACCTAGCGGTGGTGGATCTGCCGAAAACTTTATCTTTCGGGCTTTCGAGGTTTTCTCCATTCCTTTATCTCCAACTTTCTGACTTCCCGTTCCTTTCGAGTTCAGGTGGGTACCTCCCTCTCTTCTGTGCATTCGCAGGAGGAGGGAATTCCCCAGGGCAGCTTCCTGAGAGTCGTTTGCTTCGCCTTGGCGATCGACGACGTGGTGACGGCTCTTCCCCCGAGGATTAAGGCCACCCTTTATGTCAACGACCTAGCCACATACTGCTCCGGCTCCCTATCTGCCTGGATTCAGTTTCCAACTGGGCCACAGACCACGGGTTTCAATTTTCCCCTATAAAAAAAACAGTGGCAATGCACTTTTGCCGACGGCGCCGCTGCACTGCCGTTCCCTCTCTCTCTTTATGGATCACCAGTCCCCCTTATGCCCGAAACTAGATTTCTGGGTCTCCTCCTTGATTCCCGCCTCTTGGATCCCCCATTTGAAGTCTCTGAAGGCTTCGTGTCTTCAGACTTGTACCCTACTCAAGTTCCTCTCTCATACTGACTCGAGTGCTGACCGCCATACTCTTTGGCGGCTCTACTACTCCCTGGTCCAAAGTAAGTAAGTTGGATTATGGCTGTCAGGCCTATTCCTCTGCTCCTGCCTCCGCTCTGCGCATGCTGGACCCGATTCGCTCCTTAGGTGTGCGCATCAGCACTGGCGCATTCCGAGCTTCTCCAATCGTTAGCCTGTATGCAGAGATTGACCATTTCCCATTGGATGCCCATCGTACTTTGGAGGGTCTCAAATACATTTTTCGTGTTCTGCAGTTCTCTCCCACCCCGGTCTTCCAATCCCTCTTCGGCTCTTCCACTGCGGCATGCTTTGACCGTCATCCCCACTTGATCCGACCCTTTGGTCTCCGAATAGCTCCCGTCCTGTCTTCTCTGGGGGGTGGAGGGGCGAGTGCTCTCCTCTCCCCCCTCCAACTACCCCCCATGGACCATTCCTCCTCTCCGTATCTGCTCCCTCCTTTCTACTGTACCAAAGTCCCAGTTCCATCCATCCGCCCTTCGGCAACTATTCTTATCCCATTCCTCTTCCCATGTTGATTCTATCCCAGTGTTCACAGACGGCTCTCGCTCTCCACTTGGAGTGGGCTGCGCGGCCGTCTTCCCATCGGAAACTAAATCATTATCCCTCCCCCAGCGGCTTCCATCTTTACAGCGGAACTATCGGCTATTCTTTTGGCTCTTCGGCTCCTTTTTCAGCTCCCCTCTACATCATTTATTATTTATTCCGACTCCCGTAGTGCTCTTGAGGCCCTGTCCTCTCTTGTCTCTCCAGGACTTGCTGGTCCTTCTTTCATCACGCCGTAGGGTAGTCGCTTTTTGTTGGGTACCTTCCCACGTTGGTATTCCGGGCAACGAACGCGCGGACGCCGCGGCGAGGAAGGTGTCCTCCCTGCCTTTCGACCCTAATACGCCTCTCCCGGCGTCGGACTTTACGAGGGTTTTCCGAGAGGCATTCCTTCGGCGGTGGCAGCAGCACCAGTGGAAGGATGTGACCGGGAATTCCTTGAGGGCGTTAAAGCCCACGATTCGACAGTGGCCTTCCTCCTCCTACCAGCGTGACCGACGGTCAGAAACCGCTCTGATGCGTCTACGCATCGGTCATACTCGCCTCACGCATGGGCATCTTATGACGGGAGATGTTGCTCCCTCCTGCCCATGCGGCATTCCTCTCTGTTTCACATCTGCTTTTAGTTTGTCCTGCCTTTGCCGTTGCTCGCTCCCAGTTCCTCCCTTTTTGCCCTTCAGGCTCCACTCTTACTATGTTGTTGGGTGACTACGCCAGTACCTAAGGACACTCTTTTCTCTTTTCTTCGTCAAACTGGCCTTCTACTCTCTATTTAATATGACGGGTGTAATTTCTTCCTCCCTTTGCTGATCATGGTGTTTTTCCTTTTCTCTCACGACTTCTCCTTAACTGTTGCTCCTTCAAATTCCCTCTTACCCCATCCCCTTGTGCTCTCTCTTTCCTCTAGTTTCGGCGCGATATGACCTTAGTAGTTGAAGCGCCGGTGAAGCACTGCTATTCATTCATTCATTCATTCTTCATCTTCGATGTGCTCGTATATATTCTCCGCCTTCTCCCGAATTATTCAATAGCGATTCCATCCTCTCTCGAGATTTACTTCTAGAAATTTTGGATGCGCTCACAGAAGTTAAAGAGTGAGCACCTACTTCTAATTTGTCCTTGTTTTTCACAATTGTGTACACGATAGTTGGAGCGAGATCTATAGCACGTACTGTGTCTACAGCCTTCTCTCCCGCTTCTGCGCGACGCAAACTAGCCATCATCACTTCTTTATAAAATATAATTGAAATTAAAGTAACTTTATGAACAGTTTACGCTTTTTAGTCCAACATCGGGAGTCCCAAATGGTTGATAACCCGAGTTATAACTGAGGTGGTTTGGTGGAGTACTCAGGGAGCGAGTGACGTTGAGTTCGCTGAGTCCAGAGTCGTTCGGAGTTAAATGAGAATGTGGAGTTGAGTCGATGAGTCGAACGAAGATCTCTCGCGAACGTTCTAAAATTTTCTATCCAAAACAAACGACGTTATAACGAGTTTTTGGCAACGTAAAATGGATTTGTTTCTTAATTTATCAACGACTTTGAACGAACCGACGTTAAGCAGGGGTCGCCTGTATCTTACTCGTTATCGATCCAAACACTTTACCTGGTACACATAATAGTGTGCAAAAAATCATTTATAGCCTTTCATATATCAATTTAAATGACTGGTGCAAAAAGAAATAGTAATAACTATTAATTGAATTGATATGCAGTAGTCGAAAAAATTTGTATATATATATATAAATATATTATTATATATATATATATATATATATATATATATATATATATATATATATATATATATATATATATATATATATATATATATATATATATATATATATATATATATATTATAAACTTAAGCAGTGGCGAAAATACAATAGTTTTAAACAAGATTATACATCTGTTTTTACCATATATTTTTCGCCTGGACTAGGCTACAGTTGTAATGGCGTCTTTTCAAGGGAAGTTTAAGCTCATAAGGTGGGTTCACGAATGTGTATCAATAATTGTAGGCCAAAGACGATTTACGCTTGAGTTAAACAAACTAGCACCACACAGAAATCTTACCGAATGTCGGTAAAGAAGTTCACTGCAGGAAAAAAGTGTCAAAAAGTCCCACCGTAGACCAAGAAATCTTCCAGAAAAAGTTGATACTGTTCGCGAAGCATTCCTGAGAGGCTTCTAAGATTTCAAGAAAGAGAGCAGCAGTAGCTGAGCTGAACATTCAATACCATTCTGTGCATAAAATACTATAAAGTTTTAAAATTCAGGTTCTATAAGATAAGATACGGGTTGTTCGCCAACTGTATCAGAAAGATTACGCTACCAAACTAGGATTGAAATTGATGATCCCTTTCAAATCATATTTAGCGATGAGACAACTTTCCATACTTCTGGTAGATTAAATTGCCGTAACTGTAGGATCTGGTAGGAACAAAATTCACATGAAACATACAAATTTGAGAGAGTCGCAAAAATTGAACGTTTGCTGTGCTTTGTCACGTTGGCATGGAATTCTGGGTGACATATATATTTTTTGGGCAACTTCCACGAACACAATAAATTTCTTGTTGAGGTGTGTTATACTGGATTTAATTAACTCGGGATTTTTGTAGTCTAAGTTCAATATAAAAAAAAAATCCAATATCGTATTACCCTTTCCCGCGTTTAGTGGTCATTCTCGTGAGTGTTTGGATCAGATCTAAACGCAAGAATAATTAAAGTGTTATTAAAATATGAACGCCCATTACTGAAATGACTTTCAAAAGTTAAACAAATATTTAAAAAATTACCTAATCCTGATAGTTTAAAAACGAGACAAGCGCTAACCAGATAAATGTGAGGAATGTCAAAAACGGACGAAATGGAAAGCGTATCAAAACAGAACTAAATGCGAGCAACTTCAAAAACAGACTAACGAAACACAAGGATATTGCAAAGCTGTGGAAAAACCACTATTCTAACATTCTTAACAGTGTGAGTAGGGATAATCTTACGATAAATTGCAGCGAAACGATTGTGGGAGGGACAAGGGAAAATACGTTGATATCATTTTCTGAAGTAAAGAGGTTAATTAAAGAGTTAAAGACTGGTTCTGCGTCAGAGATAGATGACTTATCGAATGAGCACTTAAAATATGCAAATGACCTAGTATGTCTGCATATATCATTGCTCCTATCAGCCATGCTTGCTCATAGCTATATCCCTGCAGAGTTCATGAGGGTATATATCTTGGCCCTGGTCAAAAATAAGTACGGAGCATTCTGTCCAGCAATAATTACAGGCCTATTGCTGTCGCTTCCTGCTTCTCGAAAATACTAGAAAAACTCTTGTTACGCCGATTAAATGATTTCCTATGGACATCTCCTAATCAGTTTGGCTTTAAAAGGTCCCACTCAACTGACCTGTGTATCTATGTACTTAAAGAAACAATATCTAAATACATTGACAGTAATTCAACTATTTATAGCTGTTTCCTAAGTAAGGCATATGATAGGGTGAACCACAATATTTTATTTGCAAAACTAGAAGACAGGAAGGTTCCCATGTACATATTAAATTTATTGAAATTTTGGTATTCCCACCAATCTTTCACTGTTAGGTGAGGCAATGTACTATCCGAGTGTTTTGGCTCCTCTTGCGGGATGAGACAAGGCTCCTTGCTCTCCCCTATGCTGTTTAATGTGTATATCGACGGATTAATTGCTTCACTTAATGTGGCAACAGTGGGATGTTGTATAGATAACACAAGGATAAATAACTTAGTTTATGCCGATGATATGGTGTTAATAAGTCCCTCTGTTAAAGGTCTGGATCGGCTACTAAAAGTCTGCGAAGTGTATTCGCAGAAATATGATATTCTTTTTAATGTTACAAAAGCTAAGTTTATGCAATTTCATCCTAAAAACTGTAATCAGCCAGCTGATATAAGGTTTAAAATGAATGGTGAAGTAATTGAGGAAGTACAAGAGTTTAAGTATTTGGGTCAAACTGTTACCAGCTCCTTAAGTGATAACTCGAATATAAGAAAACAATCTCGAAGCCTGTGTGCTAAAGCGAATATGACCATAAGGAACTTTCGATTCTGTACAAGTGAAGCTAAAGACATTCGTACTTTCTGCAGTAATATATACGGACAGCAGCTGTGGGTGAATTATAAAAAAGGTTCTGGCAGAACTCTAAATTTGCTGTACAACGGGTCTTTTAGACTCTTACATAAATTACCCCCGAGATGCTCAGCTTCGCAAATGTTTGCTACCCGCAATGTCCCGAGCTTCCTGGAGGTAACAAGACGCGCTCAACACAGTCTAATGCAAAGAATTAAAAAATCAACTAACCCGATCATCCAAGCTATCCATGAGTCCTGCCATTTATCCTCTAAACTATGGACTTCTTGGTACGTGAACGTCCGTCTGTAGCTCCACTTAACTTCGACATTACAGTATTATTTCTAATCAATTGTATATATTTCTATCCTTCGTATATGAACTGTCATTGTATTAATAATATTTGTCATATGGACTATAGTCTGCCAATAAACCTTTTCATTTTCACTTCTAACTCACTTAATGCGAAGAATGTCAAAACCGAGCTGTCTCTACAGTTGACCACCGTCCGCATTATTGGTTTGCCCATAATTTGAGTTCTGATAATGTTGGCGGTGATTTAAAGTACCGTAATAATAATATTGCTTCATTTTATTCTTAGGTTACTGTAATAAGTAAATAAATAAATTTAAAAAATAAATGCACTAATTTTTATATATATTGTACATTAAATTCTTAAATTATAATAATATGATTGTGAAAAATAAATAAAATCGTCTCGAGTATAAAATAGAGAAACTCCTCGAACATCCGGGCTTTCCCACATCCGAGTTATGACATTTCCGGGGTAGGGCGCCGCCGCAATGTGTCAAGATCCAGCCTATCCGGGGGTCATCCAGGTTTTGGTCATCCAGGGAAACCTGGATCAATTCATTTTTTGCCTTTGACTATTCTGTCATTTATGAACCAATGTACGTACCAATAAATCACTTTACAAACTAAGTTTTAAATGGTATAAGTTCACTAGCTGAGTGGGTGGGGGTGACACAGCACACGCTGACGGTTTCCTCATTAGCCGAGAGGAAGGAGGGTAGATAAAGTTGCGTGTGTGTGTGAGGTTTTGTGCAGAATAATGTATAAAATGTACGAGGCAAGGAGAGAGAGAGAGAGCAGAGAGGTGAGGAAGAGGAGGAGGAGGAGGGGTGAATGGAGGGAAGTATGTACGTATGGGAGTAACGTAGCCAGATCGGAGAGTTGAGGGGAGAAAGACGAGAGAATTACATAGAGACGAGTCATACGGAATGATTAAATACTTTGCGAGTGATTTTGTGCAAACCAGGAATGGAGGAAGTTACAGTAAAACCAAGGCAGTTTTCAGCCAATCAGAGATGCCCCAACACTCGTACAATCACGTGATAGCTCGTGATACTAAATTAGATTCCCTAATTAGAATGAAAATCATTAAAAAAAAAAAAATATTATTTTAGAATGCAAAATGTGAAAGATCATTCCCCATATAAAATTGGTCAAAAATAAGTGCAATATCATTAGTAAAATGGGAAATCAAATACCCCATACTTTCCATGACGTCGCTGCCCCTCAGCCAATCAAAGCGCTTACTTCTCGCCCTGACCCACCATGCAGCAGTTCATATTTCAGTTTCGTTATTAAAATTATGAGCACTGATAATACATTACTTTAGAATATACAATTTTTAAAGATCACTTCCCATATAAAAATTACGTCTTGATAAGTGTCCTATCGTCAATAAAAAAGAAGAATTCATATGCCCTCAAAGTTTCCACGACATCAGTTAATCCCTAAACCAATCACAGCTCTTCTTTCATGGTTAAATCCAGCCAGTCATCACCATCGATAGAATGTCTAGGGAGGCTGGCTTCCTTTATCTCAAACGAGCGTACCCTCTAAGATGCGGGCCCCGTATTCACGTTCTTAACCCTCATTCCGTACGCCCGTGTGTGATTCGTGTGTGTACTTCACGTAGATCATGATGGCAAGCATCATCTGGAGCTTAACCCCCACCACCACCTTTGCTCCGCCGAAGAAGAAAAGGACCAATGTCCTCTTGTCGGAGAACGTCAAGGTGCTGGACCGACTGAAGGCTGGCGCTTCTGTTTTAAGTGAGCCCAAGAACTATGACTGAGGAGCAAACCCTCCGTGACTGGAAGAAGAAAGAAGTCAAGCTTCGTGCAGTGAGGGGAAGGTCAAGAAACCCAAGTCTATCTACTTCGCGAGGAAGTCTGGGCATGAAGCCTTCGAGAATGCACTCATGGAGTGGATACAACAGGCCCAGCGGTCCGGGGTGCCCCTCACGATGAGGGTCATACAGCAGAAGGCCATCGAGCTTCGCCGTCGGATGTCAGCACCAGACACAGATAAGCCTTTCAGTGCATCCAGAGGATGGGTGTGGCCGTTCTGCAACCGCCATGGGATTACGAGCGTCAGGATATTTGGTGAGGCTGGGAGTGCTGACGTACGTGCAGCGGAAGACTTTAAGATCAAGTTTAGGTCAATGATGAGCGAGTAAGTACCAACCGGAACAAATCTTCAGTGCTGACGAGACCGACCTATTCTGGAAGAGACTAAGCGAGCGCACGTGGTCATGCGAGAGGAAGAAAAGACCCAAGACGTTAAGAGTTCCAAAGACAGGCTGACACTGCTTCCGTACTCCAACATGGCAGGAGACTTCAGACTGTCCCTCGCCCGCGTCTACAGGGTGAAAAAGCCTAGGGCTTTCAAGAACCAGCGAAAGCCCCGTGTTTGGGAAAGCCAACACGAGGGCCTAGGTCACATCTCACATCTTCTCATGGTTTAAGGAAGAGTTTGTTCTTCTAAATGTTGTAGGTATTCGACACATTTCTACTTTTTAATTTTTTTAATAGAGCAAAATAAATTATTAATAAGTAAATACTTATTATTAATTTATTTTTGCTCTTTTAAAAAAAATTGGCGAAAATTTCGAAAAAAACAAAAATTATAATGGAGGTATTGTTACAGTCGTGGTCCCTGTGATATACGGAGTACCCTGCCACCCAATTAACCGGGATGCGACGAGTTTCTGTATATTTATTTTTGAATGAATGAACAAAGAGTTGGATGAGTTTTTCAGTACATCTTGACGCTGAGAAAGTATGAACAAGAGT
Organism: Bathynomus jamesi; assembly: GCA_023014485.1. Taxonomy (NCBI): domain Eukaryota; kingdom Metazoa; phylum Arthropoda; class Malacostraca; order Isopoda; family Cirolanidae; genus Bathynomus; species Bathynomus jamesi. The sequence continues at coordinate 119,494 of JAJOZX010008631.1, forward strand.
GTTTTCTGAACTGCAAGTCCAACTGACTCTACATTTCCAATAGATATGGATTGTTTTCTCTTTCAGAGGTACAATAATATCTATTGCATAGCGAGTCGTCAATTTATTACATTTTTCAAAGCTATAAGATTCTTCACAAAATGTTTTTATATTTCGATTTACCAAATGTATATAGTGTTTTTTAGATGTTTCGGTCGCTATTTGAACATTTAAAAAGGTCAGAATTACAATTATGTTTTACTGCATAATTTTACGGACCATCATCTGTGATGGTACTTCCAGACTTTGTCAGAAATAAAGGAAACGGAGTCCCGAATTTACTACATACTGCTAACGAACCACCTCATCATTTCCAGCCGATTTCCAGCCACTTCTCACGCGTCACCCATATTAAGTCCGTGCTTCCTCACGCGATCATTCACCATGTCCATACACCTTGTACTTGGCCTCCCTCTCCTACCTTCGCAAACACTCTTATATACAACTCTACCATCTTCCATTCTTACGATACATTTTCCTCAGTTTTTACTTCTACTAACTTCTGAGCACCACATCCGTCCAGAACCACCCATTTCTTATTCACTCAACCCGACGCACGCCACACACACTTCTCAGATTACTTATCTCAGCTGCCTTTACTCTTCACTTCCTTTTCATGCCATGCCAATGTTTCACATCCATACAAAAGTGTCAGTACTTACACTTTCACGTAATCATTTCGCAGCATCTCTATCCGTTCCCCGTTTTATCACAATCACTTTCAGTGCACCCGCCACCTTTCTTCCTTGATTCACTCTACTATTAACTTCATCCGCACTCGTTCTTATTTTGTTCAATGCACATCCCAAAATACTTACTCTACCACCTCCAGTGTTTTCATCATTACGTGACAGTCCGAATTTCCCTCTCTCCCCACAACCAATAACTTGCTTTTACGTGCTATGTTATGGCCACTGTCATAACACGCCTTCCTGTCGATCAGGGAAGTTAATCAACATTGAGTCTGGAGAGTAGTTGGATGGGTGACAGCCCTCTGCTGTCCGGATTATGTAGTGACCCTGGTTTGAATCCCACATAAACCTGTCGGTCCCATTCGTCATATGATCGTAAGTGTTGCGAAGGAGGTTACCCCTACCCCCTCCTAAAAAAAAAATGAAAATTTGCTTTTACCCACATTAATTTTCACCAATATTCTCTCGCACACCGCCACAAAACTCCAAACCTCTCGCGTATCACATTCGCTGAGCAAATAGCACAGCATCATTTGTGTAATTATTCGGCAAAGGACCCGGCGCAGTTCGAACACCACAATTTTTCTGGTAGTATTTAATGTGCTTTGTTCAAATTTGACCTTCATTTTTTGTGCAAATGAACCAAAACGAAGTTATGAAACAATCAAGTTTTCATAAGTTGTATTCATTTGCTCGAGAAATGAAGGTCAGATTTGAATGAAGCACATCAAATGCAACCAGAAAAATGTATTGTGGTGTTTATTATTATGAAACCTGAGCTAACCTAACTTTACCTAACCTAACCTATTACTCGTTTACATACCTTATTTTGGAGGGTACAAATCGCCAATCACCCTTAAGGAAATGGTGCAATCTTATCGAGTCGGCGTTATGCGTGGAGAGAAAGAGAGGTAGCGTGCAAAATATTTTCGGTAATGGTACCGTTTATTTCCAGCACGTAAAACCCACGATTTCACATCTTTCCAAAGACACCCAACGCCTTTTGTTCATCTAAGCCAGTGATGCACAAATCCTGGCCCGCGGGCCAAATGTGTCCCCCACGGGTCTTTTCAATTCAATGAAAAAGTTAGAATATAAAAGTGACCCAATTTATGACTTAGATGGAAAGTAAGTAGGCTAATACATTGTTATTTTCTTCGCTTGGCCCTCACATCAAAAAAGTTTGTGCACCACGGATCTAAGCCAACGTGGCGGATTAGATCTTCGAAACCGAGGTCACAGGAATGGCACGTCATGCTCAAACTAATTCAGCTTCAAACTGAACGAAAGATTCAAAGAAACCGTAGCCAGAAATCAAATATGAACCAAAAGCCAAAATATAAGCCATATAAGCCAAAATAAACTTAAACAAGACTTACCCAAATAAAAACGCCAGCCTTATTATGAAATTAATATTAAATCAATCTGCACAACATGAGATGATAGTTTTCCTGGGTAATTTTTAATGAGGATTCAGGATATGTTATTGTTGTAACCGGATGTGACTGGGTCCTTACCCGAATATTAACCATCATTTGCGTACTACAGACTCGACAGGCCCCACCTATTCCCATCATACACCAGATTCACTCCTCTTTCTAGCAGTCGCACTTTCCACCTCGCTCATCACTCCATCTATAAATAGAAGTTGAACAGCCACGGAAGCATCACGCATCAACACCTATATCAAACCATTCACTCGGTTCTTTATTTAGCCTCTCGCGCACTATTTCCATCATAAAAACTCTCTACCGCATTCATGAGTCTATCGTCAGCATAGACCAGAGGTGGGAAACCTGCCGCCCGCAGGCATAATGCGTAATTAAATTTGCCCGGTAGAGTATATTTTAGTTGAAATTTGCCCGCCACACAATAAAGGTTCCCAACCCCTTGCATAGACTGACGAATTTTAAATAATTTTGTAAGTAAATGTACGAAATCATTTGCACTTTAACTTTTTATTTTCCTCAAATTCTTTGTTCTACAATATATGTCGGAGTTGAACTCATTTTTTTTTTATTTGTTAAATTTTTCCAAACGAACAAAACTTTTCATAACTATCCTATGCATGGTACTCGTACAGAAGATAAGGATGAATATAACTGAAATAGTTCTCTGAACGAATACCACTGTAAAGTACGTAAGAGTACAAATTCCTCTTATATTTTCGTCGGTGATCGCTCAAGTTAAATTAGCTCCTACGTGTTACATCTTTTGTTTTTGTTTTTTTAGTTTTTAATCACTTACGCTCGCATTAATTAAGATAGGTTGGGATTCTTATTAAAAAATTTAGAAAATGCCCTATTTTATCGTATACAATTATTATTTTTTCGAATTTCACTCGTTAGGATTTTAATTTAAAAACACTACTCAAATTACTACTACAACTGCATGCAACCTCAGGATTTTCCACACGCAGATTTTTTTGATTTTTTATTTCAGGTTAGGTTAACCTAACCTAAATTTTGCGTGTAGGAGGAAAGTGATACAAAAGGGAGCACCGAATAGGAGGGAACGTTAATTTTAGCCGTATGATCTACAAATCTACAGAAACTAAGGCTAACAAAGACCCTAAGATCCACTCTAAGGTTAGCCCGAGAGAAAAAGAAGAGAAGAGTGAGTTAAAAGAAGAGAATAAGGGGTTAAGTAAGTAGCAAAACCTATCATTCGTGGGTTAACATTCATTCGGAAAAAGAGAGAGAAAGACTCACCATCATCATTCGTCGGCCACTGCCGACGAGTCTGAAAAATAGTCGAAGAGACTAGGAAAGGGGTGAAAGATGAAAAATGTAAAAAAGTAAAATAAGAACGCTTACAAACCATGCAAACACAGCCTTAACTCAAACACTGTCATACCATGCAAACTACAGACATTCAAGTAAAGCGAGGATAAGAAAAGAAAAGTATGAAGAGTATAACAAAAAGTGGGTTAGTTTACGCTATGAGCTACATCTAAGTTCGTATAATGCCTGAAATTTGTATTATTTGTATAATAATAATAATAATAATAGAAAATTTATTATTATTATTATTAGTCATGGCACTATTGCAGTTGGGTACTGCAACCCAACAAATTCAACTACATTAAAACAAGAAGGTACTGCAACCCAACAAATTCAACTACATTAAAACAAGAACTGTAAAGGACGAATAAAACAAACGATTCATTCTATGGGATATAATGCCCGGTTAGGTGAACTGTATACTCTTGACAATTAGTTAGGTTAAGGTGTGATACTTTCTTTAAAACTAACGAAAATATCACGACTTAACGTAACCATTCGTCGAGAGCGTACAGTTGACCTAACCGGGCATTATATCCCATAGAATGAATTGTTTGTTTTATTCGTCCTTTACAGTTTTTGTTTTAATGTAATTGAATTTGTTGGGTTGCGGTACCCAACTGCACTAGTGCCTCAGTCATGGCGGATAATTGGTTGAAAATGGTCTCGTATAACGTAAGGTCAGTAAGGAATTCAATTGTAGATGTTCATAAAATCTGTGACAGTGCAGATTTGATACTCCTGCAAGAGCACTGGCTACTTAAGCAAGAGCTAAAATTTCTTTACCATCTATGATGACTATACAGTATATCATGCGTCCTCAGCAGTAGACTTATCAATTGAGTTATTGTACGGCAAGTCTTTTTTGGTGGTGGTTTCTTAAGAAAAAATTTGTCAAAATATAAAATTTTTAACAAGCGATAATGTAAGGTTGTTAGGCGTTGAATTACGAGTGAACAATGATTGCATACTAATTGTAAACTGCTGTTTTCCAAACAACAACGGCAGTAATCTAGATGAATACATTGATTTGTTGTACAAAAGTAAGTCCCTATCAGATAACCCCAAATATTCTCACTATATAATAATAGGGGACTTTAATGCGCATGTGAACTTGGAATTTTTTGTAGAGTTGGGTAACATGTGCCAGACGGCTAAATTAAGCATCAGGTTGTAACACAAATTCTGCTCGATTAGAAAACGGACGATAGATAATAGAATAACCTCAAGATAATGTGAAATAGTTTTAGAAATGTTGCAAAATACACGCGGCGACAGGTTCGCACAGGTTTTATCACGATACAGAATGATACAGAATGACTTAGGCCAGTGTAGGATAAGGCTAATGAATATTTTCTCTGGTGTTTTTCATACAGTTAACGCCACCCCTACGATATTACAAAAAAAAAAAAAAAAAAAAAAAAAAAACAACCGTGGAGTCCACGAAAGCATATTCAACATGTGATGCTGTATGAGTTCCATAAAGGATCTAACGCTAGTGAATCCGCAAAAAATATTCAGAGTTTATGGAAATAATGATGTGAGCGAATGGATGTGTAGGAGATGGTTTGAGAAGTTCAGAAATGGAGACCAGTCTGAAAGATTAATTATCAACGAACAGGACGACCAAATGAGTTAGATGAAGAGTTGCTGAAAACAACAGTGGAAGAAAACCCAACGGTAACTGTAAGAGAACTTGGCCTGCAACTCGGCGTTAGCCATATGACCATTCATCGTCATTTGAAGCTGTTAGGAAAAGTAGTGAAGGTTAGAAAGTGGGTCCCGCATGATTTGTCACAAGCGAATCTTCAACATCGAATCGAAATATGCACATCACTGCATTTTCGGCAACTGCAGGCACCGTTTTTGAGTCAGCTCGTCACGGGATGAAAAATGGGTCCTCTATAACAATATTAAGCGTCGACATCAGTGGCTTCACCGTGAAACAAGGAATGGACCCCATCCAAAGAAAATTTTGCTATGCGTTTGGTGGGATATGCAAGGAATTATTCATTTTGAGCTTCTGCCAGATAACCAAGCAATCACAGCTGAAGTCTACTGCCAACAACTCCAACGATTGAAGATGGCATTACAAGAAAAACGTCCTGCATTAATTAATCGCAGAGGTGTTCTATTCAACCGGGATAACGCGCGCCCTCACACTGCTCGAATCACCACTGCCCAAATCACCACTGCCCAATTGGAGGCATTTGGTTGGGAAACTTATTCTCCGGACATCGTACCTTCAAACTACCATTTATTCAGAAGTCTGCAACACCACCTAGATGGACAAAAGTTGCAATCCAGGGAAGCTATCGAAAACGAGGTGATCGCTTTTTTTAACTCGAAACAAAGGGATTTTTTCGAACGTGGCATAAAAAACTTTCTACAGGTGGGAGGAGGTTATAGAAAAAGAAGGGAATTATATTGATGATTAATTTGTAATTATGTCATTTAATTTTTGTTGTGAATAAACTAAAAATTCGAGCAGAATATATGTTACAACCTCATATAAGTGATGTAGATGTATTAGGCGTAACTAGCGGTAATTTCACATACGTTAGTGATGAGAGTGGTACCACCAGGTGGATTGATCATTGTCTCACTAGTAATAATCTAAAGGATCGAATTGTTAGAGTTTATATTTTGCATGATTTCCTTCTTTCTGATCATAGACCGTTAGAACTATTAATTAATTTTACCAACGTATGTGCAACACGACATAACAAGAACTCGATAGGTAAGAATAATCTCGTCGACTGGTCTAATGTTAATATGCAATAGAATAGAATAGAAAGACAGGTCACGTCACCTCTTTAATAATTTAGAAAGTTTGGATTTTGCCTGTAGTAATCCTTGCTCAAATGATTCTCGCTGTAAACTCATAGATAGATATTATAGTAAGTTAGTATCCCTGTTAAGAGAAGCAGGAAGACCCCTAATTAAATCTTACAACTATCGTACTAAGATTATTACCGGATGGAATGCTTTTATTCCCCACCTGAAGAGGGAATTGAAAGACGCCTACGATTTGTGGTGCTTTCATGGTCGACTCGGATTAGGACCAGTATACATGAACATGTGTAGAAGAAGGGGTCAGTATAAGGCAGCCATAAGGCGATGTAAACAGGAAGAAGATTCTATTCAAGTATCAAAAGCCCGTGAAGCTCGCTTAAATAACGATAATAACAGCTTTTGAAAATTTGTGAAGAATCAAACGGGTGTCTAAAATGCCCTCCCTCCAACAATCGATCGGGTGTCAGGGGTGGATGAAATTGCAAAGCTGTGGAAAAACCACTACTAAAACATTCTTAATAGTGTGAGTAGGGATGATCTTAAGATAGGCTGCAGCGAAACGCCTATAGAAGGGACAAGGGAAAATACTTTGATTTCAGTTCCTGAAGTAAAGAGGTTAATTAAAGCGTTAAAGACTGCTTCTGCGTCAGGAGTAGATGATCCATCGAACGAGCACTTAAAATATGCCAATGACGTGGTGTGTCTGCGTATATCATTGCCCTTCTCAGCCATACTTGCTCAAAGCTATATCTCTGCAGATGCAGAACTCATGAGGGTGTATATATGATATATCTTGCCCCTGGTCAAAAATAAGCATGGGGACATTTTATCCACCAATAATTACAGGCTTATTGCTGTCGCCTCCTGCTTCTCGAAACTACTGGAGACACACTTGTTACACCGATTAAATGATTACTTATGGACATCTAATCAGTTTGGTTTTAAAAGATTCACTCCACTGATCTATATATTGAAAGAAATCGGCTATAAATGGTTGAATTACTGTCTGTATTTAAATATGTTTCTTAGATATAAGTAAGGCATATGATAGAGTGAACCACTATTTTATTTATAAAAAAATGAAGACAGGAAAGTTCCTATGTGCATATTAAATTTATTGAAATTTTGGTATTCCCACCATTCTTTTACCGTTAGGTGGGGCAATGTACTATCCGAATATTTTGGTTTCTCTTGCTGGGTGAGGCAATGCTTCTTGCTCTCTCTCCTCTGCTGTTTAAGGTGTATATTGGTGGATTAATTTCTTCACTTAATGAGGCAACAGTTGGATGTTGTATAAGGATAAATAACTCGCATTATGCTAATGATATGGTGTTAATAAGTCCCTCTGTTGAAGGTCTGTGAATTATATTCGCAGAAACATGATATTCTTTTTAAGGTTATGCAATTCCATCCTAAAAGCTATAATCAGCCAGCTGATATTAGGTTTAAAATGAGACGTGAAGTAATTGAGGAAGTATAAGAATTTAAGTATTTGGGTCAAACTATCACCAGCTCCTTCAGTGATGACTCGGATATAAGAAAACAATATCAAAGCCTCTGTGCTGAAGCGAATATGACTATAAGGAACTTCTGGTTCTGGACAAGTGAAGCAAAAGACTCTCTTTCGTACTTTCTTTAGTGATATATACGGACAGCAACTCTGCGTGAATCATAAAAAAGGTTCTGGCAGAACCCTAAATTTGTTGTACTTCGGGTCTTTTAGACTCCTACATAAATTAGCCCCGAGATGCTCATCTTCGCAAATATTTGCTACCCATAATGTCCCGAGCTTCCCGGAGGGAACAAGACGTGCTCATTACAGTCTAATACAGAGAATTAAAAAAATCAACCAACCCGATTATCCAAACTATTCACGAGTCCTGTCTTCTAGGCTATGGAATTCATGGTGCGAGGGAAAAGGGTGGATGTACTGGAAATGAAATGCTTGGGGACGATCCGTGTGGGGTGAGGCAGATTGGTCATGTGAGAAATACGGTTATCCGTGAGAGTCGAAGAAGTCTTGTGGAGAGAGCAGATGAGGGGGTTAAAATGGTTTGGGCATATGGAGAGGATGCTGAAGAGGATTTACGTGTCGGATGTGGAAAGAGGGAGGGGTGAGGGAGGCTTTGGGTCAGCGGGGTCTGGACGTCTGGGAGGGTGAAAGATGCGTGCTAGATAGAAAAAAAGTGGAGCGATGTGGTATATCGGGGTCGACGGGTTGGCAATGTGCCGACTGAGGGTGTATGAAGCGGTCTGAGTAAACCGTGAAGTAGTATGCGGGGCTGGGCTGTGGATAATGTTGTTCTGAGGCAAGTGCATTATTGTCATGTCAGCTGATGAAATGAATGTGATCGATTGAGGCGCTTCCTGTTCTTGACGCGACCTACTGCGGTGGGAGAGGCGTTTGGGTGTAAACAGTCCAAAGCTGGGCACTTGCGTTTTTTTTGCGGTACTGCGGTACTACCGCACTACCAAACCGGTACCGCATAACTAAACACACACACACACACACCTCCCTCCCTCTGTTGAAATGAGTTAAGAGTTGTTCGTGAAATTCGTCATTAGACATTGGCAACAAGTTTCGGACATATTGTTTTTCCAAGACTGAAACGAGTACAATTTGATGCTACACGTAGGTACTTCTCCCGAATTTTGGACGGTATTTAATATAAACTTTTCCTTTTCTTAGTTAATGGCGGAGAACAATATATATCTGTTCAAAACTTTACTCGAGAAGACATTAGTAGATGGGTAGAGTACTTAAGGACAAAATCTGGATTCCCTACGAAACTGTTGCTCAAGGATCTGCGCACAGATTTCCCTTCTATTCAGGGCCCTTGGACCCCTTTCGTTCACGAGGATCCTTCCATTAATTTAATGGAGTTTCCCAGTGTAAGTAGAATTATTTCAAAGCCGGCTTTTATGTATTGTGTTCAGTATAAATTTCAAAAAACTGCGTGCGCATTTCACGCGCGAGAAAACTTTTGGGAACTGAAATCATAATAGGTACCCGCTCTTACTACTACTATTACTGTACTACTATTATTATACAGGGTGTACATAAAGTCAGGATCTAATTTTGTGAAGCACTTGGAAATTATATGGAATTCAATCATAAAATGATAGTGGTAACATTTATTAAATAATTAAGAGTAGGATTCGACATGACGCCCATCAGTATCCCTGCACAGCTCAAATCGTTCCGCAGCATTTCTAAACACATTCTGGAGCATTTGCGGGGTTATGTTATCTGCAGCAGTTCGTATACGTGTACGTAAGTTTTCAAGACTCGTAATCTTCGTCTGATAGACGTGCGATTTGATAAAGCCCCATGCAAAGAAATCTAAAGGGGTTAAATCTGGTGATCTCGCTGGCCAAGGTCTGTTGCTTCCGCGTCCGATCCAGCGATTTGGAAAACGTCCATTTAGATAATCCTGAACAATTTTGGCATAGTGACAAGGAGCACCATCATCCATCATGTTGATAGACGACGGGGATAGGATTGTTAGTACCGTCGTCTATCAGCATGATGGTGCTCTTTGTCACTATGCCAAAATTGTTCAGGATTATCTAAATGGACGTTTTCCAAATCGCTGGATCGGACGCGGAAGCAACAGACCTTGGCCAGCGAGATCACCAGATTTAACCCCTTTAGATTTCTTTGCATGGGGCTTTATCAAATCGCACGTCTATCAGACGAAGATTACGAGTCTTGAAAACTTACGTACACGTATACGAACTGCTGCAGATAACATAACCCCGCAAATGCTCCAGAATGTGTTTAGAAATGCTGCGGAACGATTTGAGCTGTGCAGGGATACTGATGGGCGTCACGTCGAATCCTACTCTTAATTATTTAATAAATGTTACCACTTTATCATTTTATGATTGAATTCCATATAATTTCCAAGTGCTTCACAAAAATAGATCCTGACTTTATGTACACCCTGTATAATGATTTGAGGTGTTTGCGGACTAGTAAGCGTTCCTTTCTACCAAAGACATTTTTCTTAGAACAATTCTTGGCTGAAATAAAAGCCATTTTTATTTTTAGCATCAATTTGCGGAATTTTCATTAAAAACTCTCAACATCCTCAATACGATATAATATACTGAACATAAAGTAATTTTACCAATTTTCCTTTTTGACAGGAAAAATTATCCGCTTATCGTGAAGTTCACCTAAGCGGTACTGAAGAATTGCTAGAAATATTTAAAAAGCAACAAAGGAAGGTGAAAGAATAATTTGTACAACTGTTGTAAATTTTTGTATTTAGTGTTCGAATTGTATTTTATTTTCTCGTTTTTGTAATAAAAACGCCTAATTTTTATATTTAATTTCTGCACAAATTGTCAGCGAGTTTGACACTCAACAATGTAGTTAAAAGGTACATAAGAAGGGTGTCCTTTCGACTTTAATTATATGAAGACGGATATGTTTTTTGAGTTTCGCTCACGTGAAGGAGGAGGACCAGTAAGAGGTTGAAATCGAGAAGTGATGAAGGAAATCCAAGGCGTTTTCTTAGATGTGAAGAATTACCTTCAGATCTTCACTTTCCTCTTTCCTCTTAAGAAAACTAGTTGGGTTTGCCTTCACTGTATTCATAACCGACCATACCTAGAAGGCAGATTTAATAATGTTGAAGGATAATTATATAATATATACTTGTATATTTACTTATTTATTAAGAAGTGTGTTGCACCTCATAATAGATATAAGAATTAGAAGTATACAGTCTATAAATGTTGACTATATGGAGCGGGATATGATTTACCTGTTGCATCGAGTGGGTTTCAAATTCTAAGGTTAATAAACAAATCAGTTTTATTCTAGCTCTAAATTTGATTAGTTTGCCAGAAATGTCTTCAACAGAATTCATTCTTCCGTATATTTCTGGAACTTGACGTGCTTCTTGGAAGTTAACTCCTCATATAGGGAACATAGTCTGTTGATGAGCTGTCGTTTGGATCTATGCACCAAGTGCGTTTGCAGTGTGATATTGTGAAGGCTTTTCTGTCTCCTGCTTGCGTGTGTTCCATTTTTCCCATCCGATTTTCTATGTATTTGTATTCTTCATTTGTTGATGAGTTGTCTAGTCGTACTGATTGTGGATTTTCAAACCAGTCTTTTAATGATTTATTAAAGGCTGCTACTTTTGCTGTTTGGTAATTTGTATCTTGATATAGTTTAATATATGGTGTGATGTTTCAAGTTATTATTTCTGAAGAGTCTCGTGGTTAGGATAATCTATCTATTAAACATATTAAGTGTGCGTGACAAAGTCTCGCAGTGTAGTACTTGGAAGCCATATGCCATAGCGTTTCCTCGATGTGATTCACATCATTGAGTTCTAGTTGTTTCGCCTGTTCCACCTGGGTGCGGATTAGCTGAGCTAATGGTTGAGGGTATTAAATTCTTAATATCATCTTTGTCTTACTGTGATTTGGTAAGATTCACTTCCTTTTGAGCATGATGCAGTGGTGTGGATCTTCATGGTGCCCTCTTCCTCCCGTGTCTTCTCCGTTTCATCTTCTCGTGGACGTTTATTGGGTGTTTCTCCTGTTGCACTGGACATCGTTTATTATGGTTAATATATTTTACTTATATTTATAGTACAGCCCCAGCGAATCGTCCGCGGTGATCCTTGCTGGAAGAGTGCCTAGCATTGACTGATGTTGGTGCCGGTTGCTCAAACCTTTTATTTCTTTATTGAATTTAAATGTTTTTGTTTTAGAGTTTATTGCTTCGATCTTCCGACTCAATAGTTGAGTGGTTTATTCGTTGTGACAATACGGGTATTCTTTTTAGGACTCGTGGATCGTTGCGTTATACCTTGGTTTCAAATTCGCATCCTTCGAGTAAGAGTTTCGTGTCATGTACCGTTGCTGGGCTGACTCGGGATTCTTCGAATATGGCTATGTTCTCGCGTAATGAATTTTGTAAGTAGAATTAATTTGTCTCCATTGCGTTTCTAGGCCATCGTTTAAGTTTTGGATATTGAATTTATCGTTAATGATTTTCCCGTTCGTGATGAATTCGGGGTTTCTCCCGAGGTGTCGTCCTTTCCCAGGGTTCTCACCACAATGTAATCGATCTGTACTGTTCCGGTGACCCGTCCATTGACCCGTTCGTCGGTGGGTGTGACAACGCAATTTGTATTTACTTATTTAGTTCATAAGTGCACCAATATTATTTTATACATCGGTTGTGTAGCGTGAAACACTGATGTCTTTCTTCGTATTAGTTTTTCATTTAACTTCAACTAAGTAAGCCAATGTTGTTTTATCATTATTTTCAGAATTTACCTTTAAACCATTAATATAAATTTACACAGTTATATAAAACAACGAAGTTTCTATACTTTTAATATTTTTTTTCACAAATTAAATTAACTTTATACTTACGTTGTACAAAATTACTAAACGGAGTTTAACCTTGACCGAAAGTCAAGTAGACCTAAAGAAATGGGATAGACCTCGCGCGGTACAACTTTGGTTTTGCTTCCGCCTGAATTGTTCATTCTGACGAAGGTCAAGCTCGTCACTCCACCTGAGACCTACAGTTTAACGTGGAATCTGAACCACGCTCCATCAGCATCCCAGCGTGTTAACCATTAGGCTACCCAGGGTACCCATTTATCTACCAACCAATTTTTTTTATTGTGTGGAAGGATGAACAGCTGTGTTTTGTTGCACACCGCCTGCCGTCATGCCGATGGATTCGTCGAAAGCAAGTTAACAAGAGAGAGCAAAAGTGATCTTAATTAACCCTAGAATGCATAACCCGGATAAATATAACACCCGGCGGGCCTCAGAGGTCCGGGTTATGCATTCTAGGGTTAAAACGGACAAATTACTTTCGACGACTTTAACTCAATCCTGAACTCGATATCTAATGCCGACTCTTCTTATCTAACTGAATCCTTTGTGCTGCGCTGTCTCTTTTGAAATGATTTCATTGTTCCATTCGTGCTTTACACACGCATGATCTGTCCTATAAAAACTATTAAAATAACACTTCAGCAAAGTTTTTCTCCTTTTGACAAATGTGGGTGATTCTTATGTTCTTTCTCACGCTGATTACGAAAATGAAAAAATATGTTTTCTATCACCGAAGTTGTTGAGGGATTTGCAATTTAAAACTCTCTGAGATCGAGGTAGCATTCCTCAGTTTGCATCATAATACAAGATTTATTGTTAGTCATTTATTTTGTATTTATTATGCCTGTTGTTGTTTATATTTACATGTTTAAAAATAATATGCATATATTTATTTAAATATACTGTGTACATACGTCGTAACATATACATGGTAACCCATCTGCCTATGTCCTTGGGCGGTTCGAAGTTGACGGGGATTCTGGTTAGGTGGCAGCAACGGATTTGTTACTCTGGAGTAGCTGGTATCATATAGGAAATCGGGATCGGAGCATTCTTTGAAGCTTACTAAATTCTCTAAGGGTATATGAAGAGAAAATGTATAAAGAAAATAAACATTGCAGAATTTAACAAGATGACATTATTAAAAGCTAAATCTAAAAAAAATGATAAGTAATTTCAAAAGAAATAATTCGTCAATTATTCAGCAAAAATAAAATAGAAAGAAATAAAAAATTTATCGTACTTGTGTCAGCGTTATGCAAGTTTGGACTTTATATGTAAAATGAATATATGAATATAAGAATTATTCATTGTACATTTTTACATGGCTCCCCCCTCTGAATGATATTAATACAATAATATAATATAATAACTAGATGATAACTAATAGTTTTTATGATACAGATTTTATACAACACATGAGTTGGGGTGGTTAAGTCTAGTTCACGTGGTCTGGGTACGCACTCCTGGTCGTGCATAAATAGTTTTACATCGTTCGGTGTCCCTTGTTTTCTTTCGTTCCAAGAATGATCTTTTTGCTATAAATATACCGAGGATAATACAACACACAATAAGGATACTAATGGCAGATGTTGAAAAAATTGTTACTGGATGTAGTATTTATAAAAGGTTATTCTGGTTATCATCTGAAATTTTAAAACGACTCGATCATTCCATTTTTAGAAGCATGACGTTTGGGTAGGATGGTTATCGGCTTCATGGAGAGATTTAAGATTTCTATAACGGGTTTAAATTTAATTTGCGACGGGAAGGGGTACGAGTCATTAATGGTAACCTTATAAGGGTTGTATATTTGGAAGGTTTTTGAACGTAAGGAACAACCAATTGGTAGACGGGTAACAGTAGGTATTTTGATGAGAGAATAATTTGACGGACACTCGAAAGTAGTGGTAGTCTTATTCGCGAAAGAAACCCAGATGTCTGGTCCAATTCGGATGAACGGTTTTAGAGGAATGGAATTTCGTGAAAGAACATACCGCGGCATGACGGTCACGGATTAAGTTGATAAAGCAGGACCTAGTGGTTGGAAGAATTACTGGTTTGAGTGGAGGGCAAACGAGTTTCTTGTTCGTTTGCGGGAATCTGCAATGCTGGACGTCGCTATCTGACATCATAGAATATGCTGAAAGGTCTTTGGTGAGGAAAAGGTAAGGTGGTACTGTGAGTAGATACAATCGATAGATATTAGAATTGTTTTGGTAGAGTGTGGGGAAAGGGTGAAATTTGTATACGTCATAAATGAGTACATCGAAAAATGGTACAATCATGAGGTAAGTGTAAGGGCGTGGTCCATGTACAGTCCAGGTGTATTCTAGAAATTGGGGGTAATTTGTCTGGTTAAGTGGGAATATGAGTGATAATTTTAATTGTGTCTGAGAGGTGTGAATCAGGGACTGAAGTGTATCCCATGGTATTAGTGTGGAAAGAGTGATTTTTCTATAGGCTAGCTGGGTCGCACGCAAAACTTTGGAGTGAATCGTAATTATTTGCAAATATTTATCGATTAGGGTTACTTGTTGATTGATTATTTCTAATAATTCCAGATATCTTTTGTGTTCTTTGTATTGAGCTAACAGGGATTCAAGGTATGTAAATTTGTCCGAAAGAGCGTGAAGGAAGCATTTGTTTTCGTGTAGTGACTCAATAGTTTGTTTTAAAATGTGTTCATTATATTGCCGATTCCGCGCGAAGAGATCCAATTTGAGTTCAATTCTTTTCATGTCTTCTTCGGTCGCTAATCCGAATAAGCCTTTGAATATTTTTCCTCCCATATCTATCAATCCCCTTTTATTTCTTTGATTAAATTTTGCTGAGTTTTGAGTTCCAGTTTGTATCCATGGTAACGCTAATATATCTGATAGGGTGTGTGCTGTAGTTTGAATGTTTTCGAATGTATCTTCTAATAAAACGCCACTAATCTGGTCTGTTCTTGCGATATGTTTAACAGAACAGTGAATTTCACTTTCATATGCTTTTAATTGGGTTTTTATCTGAAGGAGATCGGTTTTAATTCGAGCAGGTCGTTGAAAATTGATAAATAGGTCCGCGTGTCCTTTCAAAAATTTTAATTCTTCACACTTTTCTATAACAACTCCGGTAGAAATTTTAATGCTAGTGCTACAAGAGCAAATAATTTGAAAAATTATAAGGGGGGACAATTTTATTCATTTCTACGTCTTAGATTATACGGAGCTGGGGGTTGCCGCGTGGATACTTGTGTTTGCGGAGTCATCGGCCTCGCTTTGGTGGTAGTTGGGGTCGACCGTTAAGCTCGGATTCTGAGCGGGTTCGTTTTTTATGTGAAGGTTCTAGTTCACGTGGTTGATGCATTTGCGGCCGGTAAGTAGGGTCCGTGCGTCCATCATTAACCGGTGAGGGTGGTGACGGAGGAGATGGTGGAGTTCCACTGAGTGATCCTCTAGGAGGGGTTTTTCCAGGGCCTGGTTCCGATAGGACTCTCGATTCTGGGACCTCCTCTTGTTCAGAGATTGGCTCGAGTACTGGTGGTATTACGAGGTACCAATCTTCGTCACGGGTAGTGGTTTTCGTGGTGACCACTTCGGTTTTGTGGTCCCTGCTGGATTTGTTAATACCTTGATCTTTCGAAGGATAGGCGGCTCGAACGCCTGGCAGATGTTTTTTGGAAGGTGGTGTTCGGCAGCTATCTTCAATTATCAGCGTCAATGATCTTTAGTTTGGAATGGTCGAGGATTTCGTAACGGTTCTCTCCGAGGTTTTTCGTAATCCTATATGGGGATCCCATTTTGGGTATAATTTGCGATGAGCACTTGGCGGTTTCACGCTCTTTATGTAACAGCGATACCGACGATTATACTTCGTTGACGGGGATGACGCCTCTGTTGCTCTTGCTCCATCTGTTGGTTTCGTTGGTCTAGGCCCCTAGGGCATATCGGATTATGTCAAAATTTTTGAAAGATCGTTCAACTAGTTGCTGATTTGCTTCTGCCATCTCGGAAGGTGTTAGAACTTTCGGGTCGATTTGGTCAGGCAAATTAAAAGGTAGCCGTTTGTCGTAGTGATATAAGACGAAATGAAGGGTGTACTCGATGGACACGTTATATTCGTTGTTGATGGCTGTTTGCACCATGGGGAGGGAATCATCCCATGTACAGGAGGATGCATCGACAACATGGCAGAGGGCTTCTAAGATCTTTCGATTGTGTCTTTCCACTAAGCCGTTTGCCTGCGGATGGTATGCCACAATGTGTGTTTTTAATTTTACACATGTTACAGAGTGACTCGAACAGTTTAGAAGTGAAACTAAGGGCGTTATCCGAAATTAGGATGGAAGAGTAGTATGGTTTTGGATGACGCGTTCCACTAGGTCTCTTGCCACAGTTTCCGAGGTCTGGTTTGGAATGGCAACTACTTCGCTGTAACGCGAGAAGTGGTGTAAACACACTGATGTACTGGTTTCCCTGTGATGTTTTGGGGAATGGTCCTAGTATGTCCATTCCAGTTCTTTGCCAGGGCCGTTGGCATACTGGATATTTATGCATGGAGGTGTGGATGGTACGTTGCCTTTATGTTTTAAACAAGACGGGCATTCAGCGATGTATTCATGTACCTTTTTGTTCATTTCGGAAAAATGGTATCGCTCCAAAAGGCTCTTGATGGTGCGATCCGGCTTCATGTGGCCATACAAAGGTGAGTCGTGACAAAGTCCGATGGCTATATCTACGAGATCCTTTGGTATTTCCACGAGGTCCTTTCCATCTTCGTTCCTAAAATGTACGAGACCATCTTTTATGTTGTACTGTTCTTTTATCTTAGATGATTCCTTTTGTTCCAGGCGAGCCCGAAGGTTCTGGGTGTGTAGGTCCTGTTGTTGGGAGTATTGCAGACATTCGTTGTCGAACACAGGAAGAGTTTCGATCTTATTCACTCGGGTGTTGGGCTTGAGTCTCGACAATCCGTCTGGAATAACTTGAAGTTTTCCTGGTTTGTATACGATTTTTGCTGCAAAGTCCTGAATCAACAGAGCCCATCTACTCAACTGTCCTTCAAGTAGCTTGTCCTTGAAGAGATACGTAAGTCGCTTATGGTCAGTTTTGATGGTCACATCGTAGCCATAGACGATATGTCGGAATTTTTTCAAAGCCCAATATACCGCTAGGCCCTCTCAGTCCGTAGTGGAATAATTCGGTTGAGGCGCAGAGAGAAGCTGACTGGCATAAGCAATGAGTAATTCCACACCATCTACGTCCTGTAATAGGACGGCTCCTAGTCCATAGGAGGAAGCATCTGTGGCTATGACAAAGGGTTTGGTGTAATTGGGATATTGGAGGATGGGATGACAAGTTAGTTTACCGATTAAAGTTTCAAAAGCATGTTGGTAATCAGATTCCCATTTAAGTTTAGCATTTTTTGGGAACAAATTGGTAATGGGTTTAGCAATGTTCGAAAATTGGGGGATAAAATTTCGATAGAATCCGACAAATCCAATAAATGCACGAGCGTCGTCGATGGTTTTAGGTACAGGGTACCTTTCCAGCGCTTCAAGTTTGGCTGGATCAGGTTTAATTCTAGTTGATAGTAGAAATCCTAATTATACCGGGGATTCCTATAAGACGTTGCACTTTGCAAGTTTCAGTTTAAGATGTGCGGTATAAACTTTCTTTTCGATGCGAGGAAGCGACATACTGAGAATACCTTAAACGTCGGAGATGGTGTAACGAAGAATAACATCATCTCGCCAACACTTATACATGGGTGTGTGTGTGTGTGTGTGTGTGTATATATATATATATATATATATATATATATATATATATGTGTGTGTGTGTGTGTGTGGTCGGCGAGATGATGTTATTCTTCGTTACACCATCTCCGACGTTTAAGGTATTCTCAGTATGTCGCTTCCTCGCATCGACAAGGAGGTTTATACCGCTTAATTAGTCTGACTGCGAGATTCCGGAAAACACTTTATACCCTTTCTCAATGGCGTCCTCTCCCTCTCAGTCCGTTGAGAGAAGGGAATGTTTTTCTCTCGTTGAAGGATATAAAATGACGCATCACCTTTGTCAGTCTTTATTTCACAAGGTTGGAATCACTTTTAAAATATTACAATACAGAGTAATTAGAAAATCAATCCTTAACACAACACTTGTTTAGAGAATTTTAAAACGAAAGAGAACCCAATTTGGTTGACTAACCACTCAAATGGTGCGGCACGAGCTCACTGCCCGGAGGCCGAGGCGGGACTGACCCTCAAAGTGTTTTTCACTCTGCCCTGGAGAAAACTCCCATGGTCCCACGTATTAAAAAAGATTATTAAACTTTGCAAAATCCTACTCTAATAATGATATTAGCAAAAGAATTTATAAAATTGTAGTTTTACACTTAACTCTTTTATGTGATTTAACGTGATATAATAGTCGAAAAGAACATTTAGAATTTAGGAATCTCTGTTTAAGATTATAGATTTGGCACACTGGAGTCGTTTAAGGTTATTGAAAGAATGCCAGGTGATCCACTGGGAATCGAGGTGAGTTATTCAAATATTAAGAATTTAGCAGATTCATATTTTCATTTATCTAAACACAATAATATCTTTTAAAAGATTAATACTTTCATTTATACAAACAGAATATTTTTAAATTTTTACATAAATTTATTGTCCTGTGGAAAACCTTTTCCAAACCTTTTCCACATATATATATATATATATATATATATATATATATATATATATATATATATATATATATATATATATATATAATTTAATTTATTTGTTTACAGTTTATTACTTTCATTCACGCGGATGCATGCCATTCCTTGTTAGAAAATCTAGAAGAAGAAGAGCCATTGTTGTCCCAAGGCGATACATTGCTTGTATATACACTGTATTAAGTTAAGGTGTGTATATATATCCATCTCATAATTGTAAAGTTAGTGAAAAATTCACTTAATTTAGAGCTAGTGTTTTTGGGCTCTTGTGGCATCATTATTTGGGCACTCTTGTGGCATAATTTTTTTGGGGCACTGACGCGTCCTTTTCTACTCGTTTGTTGAATGTGGCACTTACAGAGCGTGGTCTTATTGAGAGCTCTCTTGCAATTCAGTTTGGTTGTTTAGATACAAGATTGTTGCATCGTGCAATGGTGCAGGTTGTGTTGTTGTTGCAAGGTTTAGAAAGAAGACCATAAATAGTGCCCCTTTTGTTTTTTCTTAATTTTATGTTACTGAGGCCTAAAGTAGGCCCACATCGAGTCAGCAACCCAGAGGTAGGACCTAATAAGACCTTCAAGTCCGTAAGTTTGGTTTAGTCTAGCTTAACTTAGGCTATAAGTTAAAGTAGCCCCTCAGAGCTTGGCCGTTCAAGGGTCATCTGGGACTCTAAACCCAATCAAAATATAAAAAAAATAATATGGTCCTTCGAACCGGATTCTAGCCTAAGACTGAGTCAGTGACTATTTTTTGGCAAAGTTCTGATTGTACAAATTGTAACCTAAGTTAGGCCGGGACGGGTTGAGCATAATTTGAGTTAAGTTGCGAAACTTGGCCGCTAGTCTGTGGTTGTTTTGGGCCAACATTTGGTTTTATTGTTCGTAGGCGGAGGTTGCAGACTTCAGTACGCCAGTTACTTGGGTGGAAAATGTGGTATTCCAGACTGGTGGTTGATCAGTATTCCAACCAGGCAATTCAGTTTATTTGAAAAAAAGGCAAATTTTGAGTTTGGTCAGTTTGGTTAAGTATTTTTGCCAATTCAGCTCATTTGGCATTGAGCCCAGTTGTTTGTTTGCATTGAAGATGAGTGCAGTTGAAATGAACAAGTTTAGAAAAAAGAGAAGGGCCTACAAAGGTCTAATTACAAAGGTCATTGCCACTATAGATTCTGCCAAAGAGCAAGAGGATTTAAACTTAGTGACTGAGCAGCTTTCCATATTAGAAACTAAAAAGGTTGCTCAAAGCGAAGTAAATGTTAAAATTGAGGCTCTTACAGAAGAGGATGAAATGGAAAATGAAATAATTTACTTCGAAGAGATTATTGATGACATAATTAAAGCGTGCCACAGAGCAAAAGAGTTTAGCAGCTCAGTACAGTCAGAGACCATGTTTAATAACGAAACACAGTCCTCTACAAACAGTGTTTGTGAAGTTAAGGTTAACAGATCTGCAGTTCAATTACCGAGGCTTGTACTCAAAACATTTTCTGGGATTATTCAGGAATGGCAAGGATGGGCAGACACTTTCAGTCAACAGTTCATTCTAGTCAAGTGTTAAGTGCTGTGGAGAAGTTTAATTATTTGCAGCCCCTTTTGAAAGGGGAGGCAGCAAAGACAATAGCAGGGTTAGCATTAACAGAGGCAAATTATAATGTGGCTTGGGATATATTAAAGAAATGGTTTGGTAAGCCAGAGATCTTAATTAAAAGCCACCTCCGCGAACTTTTAGCTATACCTTCTGTTAATAATACCAATAGTGTCAAGGAGTTACGGCAGTTATATGATGAATTTGAAGTTAGAACTAGGTCTCTGGACAACTTGGGTGTAGGAATGGAAAGGTATGGTGTAATGTTGGTCACTATACTGGAGTCTAAATTGCCTAGCTCAGTTTTGCTTGAATTAAGTAGGGGACACTCTACAGAACATGTGTACATACCCCTTCAGTAGATGTTATATAATAATGTTATAATGTTTCAGACCAACAAAGACCCTAGGATCCACTCATGGCTGGTCTCCCTAACTGTGTTCGTAATTGTGTATTGTGCATGTCTTCCTTGGTGGCGGAGGGGACCTACAATTTTACGTGGGTTCCGAACCACAAAGCCTTACTTTTACTACCTTAAACTATACCAAATCTATCAACATATGCGTCTAATCGATTTTTAAACATGTTTATAGACGTGCTACTAATTACTTCTACCGGCAAACTATTCCACCTATTTACTATTCTATACGTGAAAAAGTTTTTGACAACTGTTGTCTCGAACCTTCTACTTGTCAACTTACACCCGTTATTTCTAGTCTTATTATATTGAGATATTTCAAAAAAGCTATCTCTATCTACGTTATCGAACCCATTCATAATTTTGAAAACCTGGATTAGATCACCCCTTAGCCTCCTAGTCTCCTTAAGCCTATCCTCGTACGACTTTGACCTAAGCGACGGAATCATCTTAGTTGCTCGTCTTTGAACTCTTTCGAGTTTGTCTATATCTTTTCGTATATGCAGATTCCAAAATTGGATCGCGTACTCCAAATGAGGTCTAACTAATGATTTATAAAGAGGAACTATAATATCGCGCGATTTGTACTCAAAATTCCGAGCTATAAATCCTAACACTTTGTTCGCTTTATTGACCACTGCTGTACTTTGTTTCGCTACTTTTAAATCACCAGTGACTATAACTCCTAAATCTTTTTCCTGCTCTACGCTTGCTAACTCCTTCCCTGACATACTATACGCAAAATTACCGTTACGCGAACCTATATGTAAAATTTTGCACTTACCGACGTTAAATCTCATTTGCCATGTGACTGACCAATCAACGATTTTATTCAGATCTTCCTGGATTTTACCTCTATCTTCGTCATTAATCGCCCTACCACCCAACTTCATGCATCCGCAAACTTTGAAACTGTACTGTTAAGCTTTTTAGGCACAGAATTAACAAGACGAGAGGGAATCGAGTTTGCACAGTGGGGTGTTAAACAATTGGACAAAAGCAGGCAAAGCACCAAAGTTTCTACAAAAAAAGAATAGCTCAGGTACAGTGTCAGCTCTCCAAGCATCCTCTGAGAATAAATGCATTTTTTGCGAAGGCAACCACAAGACATATAAATGTGAAGTGGCTGAGGCTTTATCTGCTTAGGAGAGAAAGGACAGGGTAACTAAGTCAACAGCATGTTTTAAATGTTTTTTGAAAGGTCACAGAGCAAGGTTTTGTAAATTTAAAATTTTGTGCAAAATGTACCATGGCTGGCATCAGCCATTGTGTGAAAACACTCCTAGTAGGTCTACCCTAGAAGTAGAGACATCAGTGGCACATGCCAATGCTATTAAAGGGAGTAAGAGTAAAGGGGTGTTATTGCAAACAGCTGCAACATTATTAATTGGTAATGATGGAGAAGCTACTGTAAGAGTGTTGTTTGATAGTGGTAGCCAGCGTAGCTTTATTAAGACTAGAATTTCCAGAAATTTGAAGTTTAAAGAACTTAAGAGGTAAAATTTAAGAATTTCTGGGTTTGGGGGTTTAGTTAGGCTGACCATATTTCCTTGAGACAAAAACGGGACATTGGGATGGCAAAAAAGGGACGGGGTTATGTAATATTCTGTATTCATGAAAAAGTAAGTACATAAACCGGGACAAAATTGAAATTTTTATTAAAACGACGGGACGGCCAGGAAATATAAAACAAACGGTACTGTCCCGTTCAAAACGGTAGGTATGGTCAGCCTAGGTTTAGTTCAAAACCGAACCAAAGTTAAGAAGGTAGAAGTTCTGATTAAGGGGTTGTTACCACAAAGTCCCACTATCAATGTTCAAGCTGTAGAGATTGAGGAACTTTGTGCTCCAGTCACTACTTGTTTAGATATGGCATGTGTCCAAGAATTGCAAATGAAAGGAATTAATTTGGCCAATAATAAGTTTGAAGGGACAGAAGATATTGTTCTTTTGATTGGAGCTGATTATTATCGGGACTTCTTCTCTGGCTACATTGTCTGCATATCTCAAGCTCCTGTGAAAAATGCTCTGCATGAATTGGTCCCCAATTAGCCCACCCCTAATATCTCCACTCCAATTGTAGAGTCAGAGGCGCGGCTAGGGTATTTTCCGCCCCCTTATAAAAAGAAAACATTCTTATTTAGATTCAGCTTATGATTTTTATTGAAAAAAAAAAGGAAATAAAACAATAGGTTAAGTGAGGTGACGTGTGTGTGTGTGTGTGTGTGTATAGTCTAAAAGTCACTAAAAGAAAGCAGAATGGCAACACAAAAGGATAAACAGCGGAACGCGGTTTGGGCTGAACTAACACCATGATTATTTACATCTGACTAAATTGTTGGTGCTAAGTTTAATTTGGTGATATTTCTAAAGTGACAAAATGGAGTAGAAAGTTGTCTAATAATTATACCAGTTAGGGGTAATGTCTACAGCTTCTAAATTAGTAAAGTTATAGAGTTTAGGTAAGCTGCTTTGTGGGACGCTGGAAATCTATGGTAGGTCCTAAAGAAAATCTAAATCAAAACACCGGTAAGTGCCTTTGTTATTGTTTAGAAACCTAGTCACTTAGCAGTGTCACTAACCTTAAGTTATTACATTTGGTGACGAGGGTGAGATTCAATTTGGCTTATTGGATTCAATTTGGCTTACTGGATTCAATTTGGTTGTTTATAAAAATTGGATGTAGCCTAGCCTAGGTGGATCGTTCGATTTGGTTGGTTTGTGTGGGTAAGCTACCGTACTATAGCTTAGATCCCGCCGGCAAAACTCTAATACTAATTCCTACTCAGCCCTAACTCTAATACAATTTACTATTCAGCCCTAACTGGGGAGTAACTAGATCAAATTTAAACCCTATCTAACCTACTTCACGTTATTTGGCCTAAATCGGTTTTGTTCTAGTATGTCGGTGACTGGCCATATAAGCCCCTACGAAGACTCTGGGGAGGACTTCGAAGTTTATGTTACTAGGGTGAGGTTGTTTTTTGAGGCAAATTCCATTCCTGATGCTAAGAAAGTACCTACCTTCTTAACTATAATAGGCCCGAAAACGTTTGGCTTAATTATGGGCCTAGTTGCTCCTAAAGCACCATAAACGTGCACCTATAGTGACTTGGTACAGGCAGGGCCGTACCCAAAGTATTTGGCACCCGGGGCGGATCCTTCCTTTGGCACCCCCCATAAATAATTTTAAAATTTAAACACAGAAAAATATATTATGTTTGCAAGTAGATTTTTAAACAGTACAGTACTGTCATAAGCAAATTGGAAATAAGAAAAATGCAGGACATTAAAAATTCAGTGAACAGGTAGTACTGCATTTTATTTTATACAAAAAACACAGGAAATCCAGTCTCAACGCTCAACCTATTCTTCAAAGGTAAAAGAGAGGATTCACAGTCTCTGCTTTCGAGCCTTAATTTCTGCAAATTGATCAATGACCTCATCAAAATTCACCTTCTTTGCATATTCATGTTCAATTGAAAGTAAAGCCAGATTTGTCAATCTTGTCTGACTCTTGGTCGAGCGAAAGAAATTTTTTATCAATTTCAATTTGGAAAACCTTCTTTCACATGAAGCAATAGACACACAGACAGTCAAAAAGAATCTCAAACACAATGACAAGCTTGGCAAAGATTTACAAAAATCCCATTTCACAATAAACTCCAGAAACTGCAATGCTGTCCATTTCTTTGCCTCTTCAACGCTGATTTTGGCTGCTTCCAAATGCCTCCGAAGTCATCCAATTTCCACACTGATATCTTCATCAGAGAATTCATCGAAAATCTGAGTCAAATTTGGAATATACTTCCGAAGTTCTTCTTCTGTTGCAACAACCAAAGTGTTTGGCTGAATAACGACGAAGATTGACAGAATTTGATCCATTGCCTTAGAACGAATCTCCAATTCTTGATGAAAGCGATCAAGACATTCAAACATAGCCCTTTTTACTTCCTCTGGCAATATGAGACCAGCATCCTTTGCCATCTCTCCTGGCATCCTTTTTCGGAGCTTTACTCTCCCTCTTCTCTCCATAAAAATGTCCATTTCCTCACACTTTGTAGTTGCATAATGAATGGCCCTCTCCACAATTTCATTGCGCTGATCTTCAAGAAACAGTTTTAGAGCTTCACAATGCATTTTTCAAGGCTGATTCCAACTGTTTGCAAATACTTTTGTGTCAGATCAATTTCTTCCAGGACTTCACACCAGAAAGAAAGGTAACTCAAAAAAGAGAAATCACATACAGCAGACAGCAAAATCTGAGCTGATCCTCTTGTGTCAACATTTTCTTTGGGATCGCACAATACTTCAAGGGTTGAGGTCAGCTTTTCAAAATTTGCCTTCACTGGTTTCACAGCGTCATAATGAGCACTCCATCTTGTCTGGGAAAGTCTTTTGACTGTCATGCCTACATTCTCCATCAGCACTTCTCATCGATGAGTTGAGACTGAAAAGAAGGAATAGACTCTCTCCAAGGTTCCAAAAAAAGTCACACATGGAGAAACGCTTCCAAATGAGTGCACTCCGCAAAGGTTCAGAGAATGATTTGCACAAGGCACAAACAAAGCCTTGGGATTAATCTCTCTGATCTTTGACTGAACACCACCATGAATCCCAGCCAAAGTTGCAGCTTTGTCATATCCTTGACCACGGCACAGGTTTATTTATGTCCAGTCCACCTCTCTCCAGATGTCTTAGGATATCCCCTGTGAGCTCAGCAGCAGTCTTTCCGGCAATAGGGAAGAAGCCCAAGAATGATTCCTTTACTTCAACTTTGTCACATTCAATAAGATCAACTCTCAAGTTATTTGGAACCGGGATTGGCCAAGCAGCGACATCAGAATAAATTGAAAATCTATCCGTCTCCTCTTCTTCATCAGAGTCTTCCTCCTGTTGGGTGGACTTCTGCTGGCGTCTCCTTCCTCTTCATCAATTTCACTGCTTTTAGAAGATGAATTGCCATCCTCCAAGCCTTGCTCTCTCTCATTTGAATCCTCTTGTGAAGATGCTTCTTGTATTTGCCCTTCAGATTCACCAGGCTGAATATCTTCAGGACTTTCTCCTATTGCACTTGATGTTGAAGGCGTCACATACTTCAAAATTGATCCGGACATTGCCTGAGCCACCTCTTCTCTTGCCTTCTTCATTTTTCTTTGTTGAAATCCACTGGGTCGATTTCGCTTCATAGTGGATGTTTTCTGCAAAATTTTAAAATCAAAAGGTATAAAGCATGAACATAAGTGCAAACACGACTCCTAAAAAAACAGAAAACTATGAGCATTATTCACAAATAACTAGACCACTGACAAAATGAAAATTAACAGTATATCCATTAAGTAAGAAGTAAAAAAACTTTTTCCAACCAGATACCCATTGAGTTATTAGATTATCAACCCAGACAAGCAGAGACAATTAATTATCAATGCCAATGCATTAACACTAATTCAATATAGTATGGTAAGGGGTTCCAAAAAACCTTAGCCCCCCCCCATTTGCAGTTTACATGTTTACTTATATCAAAATAGTTTTTAGTGATTATAAAAATATATAAAATTCTTTATTTATTGCAGGTATTAAAATTACTCTAACTGATAAAGTGATAATATAATGGCTTCTCAATTAATTGGTGATTCGGAGAGGCAACGTGTGATAGATCGCATACGAGCAATAACATTTCGGGAAGCTCGTGATGCTGGAGCGACCTTCATAACACGTTCATGGGTTGCCAAAAAGTTGCGAAGAAGTGAGGACTTCGTCAAAAGAAATTGGAATAAAACTTTGGATGAATGTGAAATGGATACAACCAAATCTGGGCGCCCAAATTTGCCACTCTCTCAGGAAACAAAGGACATCATTGAAAGCGATACGCGTAAGCGGAAAAACAGCTGTGCTAAACTTTCTAGAGAGATCGAAGTGTTGAGAGGAAAGATCGTTAGTGGTGAGATCATTCGACTGTACCGTCATAGGCAAGGTTTAAAGCCTTGGCATGAACTTCCAAAGCCAAGAAAAACTCAACTTAACATCGATGACAGAATGTGGTTTGCCCATTATCTTGAAGATTGGGATGTGGATGATTTCATGCATTTAGCTGTCTCCGATGAATTTTTTGTTTACGTAACACGTCGGCCTAACTACCAAAATGATTGAGTGTGGGCCACAACACCAGATGAAATCAATGACAATGAACATTATCGCGAATTATTAAAAAGTCCAGACTGTGTTGGTGTGTTTGTTTTGTTCACTGCAAAGAAGCTCATGTGGGTGCTGAAGCCAAATGGTCAGAGTTGGGATGGACAGTATTTTTGTATATTATTCTATCCCAGCATGTCATTCCTTTTCTAAGAAACCCAAACAATGTTATAGATGTCGATCAGGTCACACTTCTGCACGATAAGGCCCCCTGCTTTAAGGGATTAGCCACTCAACAGTTGTTGCGGAACCATGAGATCGATTTCTTTGGAAATGAAGAATGGCCAGGAAATTCTCCTGACCTGACCGTGAACACATTAGATCAGTTATAAAGGACAAGGTTGAATGTCTCTTGTTTCAAGAACCTGCAGCAAATCGATTTTCGAAGGATACAATGACGCAACACATTGAAACTGTTTTAGCAAATTTGCGTAACGATCAAGATCTATTCACGTCACTTTTGGCAAGCTACCCAAAGCGAATTCAGGCTGTCTTGGAAGCCAATGGCGGGAACACTAAGTTTTAATTGTTTCTCATTAAATGCAGGATTAAATTCTCTTTTGTAAGGTTATAATGTTTCAGACCAACAAAGACCCTAGAATCAACTCATGGCTGG
Organism: Bathynomus jamesi; assembly: GCA_023014485.1. Taxonomy (NCBI): domain Eukaryota; kingdom Metazoa; phylum Arthropoda; class Malacostraca; order Isopoda; family Cirolanidae; genus Bathynomus; species Bathynomus jamesi. Next base: position 147,709 of record JAJOZX010008631.1, read on the forward strand.
TCTACCTAACTGTGTTCGTAATTGTGTATTGTGCATATCCTCCGTGGTGGCGGAGGGGACCTACAATTTTACGTGGGTTCCGAACCACAAAAACATAAGAAATTTTTACAGCGGGCACACTAGGGGCCATTCGGCCCATCGAGGTGGCTCCACTATGCAAAAACTGCCTGTACATTGGCAACAACCAATTTTTACAAAACTAAATAATTATCAATTTAAAACGAATTAATTTTCAATTTAAAACTAAAGATAGAATCTCTGGATCCAGAGGATCAAGTCATAATAGACTACTATCCACAAATATGCTACACTCTATATCTATTTATAATCGACATGCAAATATATCAGATCCAAGGAATCCAGTCAATTTCATTACAGTATCCATCAATACCAGTACCTTGCCAACCAAAAATAAGTCACGGTCCATATCAATTGCGGACCAAGTCACAATTTACAACCATATACATTACAATATATATATACAGGGTGGGGCACGGGAACCAAGTGTTTTTGGAATAATCAGGAAAATGATATTTATTTTTGTAAAGAAAATATATTGGTAGAACAACATTCGTAAGAACATAGCATTTCATGTCATAATAATCATGTACCGAAAATTATATCTGGCATATGATGTCCTTGGCCGTCGACGCATTGTTGAAGGCGTTTACGAAAATTGGCCTCCACTCTTCCCAGCAGGTCTCTGTTGATTTGGATGATTTGTTGACGGATCGCTTCCTTCAATGCATCTAATGTACGGGGCTTGTCCTCGTAGACACGTGACTTGAGGTACCCCCATAGAAAGAAGTCACATGTGGACAAGTCAGGGGACCGAGGGGGCCATGCAATGTCACCAAATCTCGAAATGAGATGGTTGGGAAACAGGGGGCGAAGAACAGCCATTGACGCTCTGGCGGTGTGTGGCGTGGCCCCATCTTGCTGAAACCACAAATGTCGACAGTACGATTGCTGATTCCGAGTGCAGCTGAATGTCTCCGAGCAGAGCGGCCTGGGCTTTGCAACATCGCTTGTCTGACCCTTTCAACGTTCTCTGGAGTACGCACAGTGCGTTGCGGCCCCTTCGGTTTTGTTTTCATTATTGAGCCTCCTGTTCGAAGATTGTTAACCCAACGTAAGATTGTGTCACGAGCGGGAACAGAGTCATTTCGATGAATGTTGAATCTGCGGCGAAACGCACGCTGAACTGCTGTCACTGACTCGCCACTCCTAACAAAATGATCATACGCGAACATGCGGTGTTCTAACGTCCACTGCTCCATGATGGCACCTGAAAGATAAAGGTGAGTGTTAGTTAAAGTTAAATGCTATGAACCCAGGAATGGAATGCTACCTACCGCACGCCCCTCCCATTCCTAATGGCCGATTACTAGCTATTCAAAAAACACTTGATTCCCGTGCCCCACCCTGTACTTAGGAGGAAAAGTGTAGGTGTGGCTGTAAAGACTGTACAGTAATGTAGAAATGTGTGTGCACCCATTTTGGGTCTCCCATTTAAAGGTGTTTGTGGGGCAAGTGAAGATCATGAGTTTTTCAATACCTCACAGTACTATGGGGGGGGGCACCGCTCGGCGGAGGAATCTCGTTAAATGGGGTGTGTAAGGACAGAGAGTATCCCCTAACCCAAGATGCTGCCTCCCTATATCCCACAACACTTGTTTTGAGCTTTGGGATCTATCACCACAAAGCCTTAATTTTACTACCTTAAACTATACCCAATCTATCAACATATGCGTCTAATCGATTTTTAAACATGTTTATAGACGTGCTACTAATTACTTCTACCGGCAAACTATTCCACCTATTTACTATTCTATACGTAAAAAAGTTTTTGACAACTGTTGTCTCGAACCTTCTACTTGTCAACTTACACCCGTTATTTCTAGTCCTATTATATTGAGATATTTCAAAAAAGCTATCTCATCTACGTTATCGAACCCATTCATAATTTTGAAAACCTGGATTAGATCACCCCTTAGCCTCCTAGTCTCGAGTGTAGTCAATTTTAACTCCTTAAGCCTATCCTCGTACGACTTTGACCTAAGCGACGGAATCATCTTAGTTGCTCGTCTTTGAACTCTTTCGATTTTGTCTATATCTTTGCGCATATGCAGATTCCAAAATTGGACCGCGTACTCCAAATGAGGTCTAACTAATGAGTTATAAAGAGGAACTATAATATCGCGCGATTTGTACTAAAAATTCCGAGCTATAAAACCTAACACTTTGTTCGCCTTATTGACCGCTGCCGTACTTTGTTTCGCTACTTTTAAATCACCAGTGACTATAACTCCTAAATCTTTTTCCTGCTCTACGCGTGTTAAATCTTTCACTGACATACTATACGCAAAATTACCGTTACGCGAACCTATATGCAAAATTTTGCACTTATCCACGTTAAATCTCATTTGCCATGTGACTGACCAATCAACGATTTTATTCAGATATTCCTGGATTTTACCTCTATCTTCGTCATTAATCGCCCTACCACCCAGCTTCGTGTCATCCGCAAACTTTGAAACTGTATTGACTAGGCCGACATCTAAATCGTTAATATATATAAGAAAAAGCAAGGGGCCCAATACAGAACCCTGAGGAACGCCACTCGCTACATTAGCCCAACACGACTCCGCTCCATCAACGACCACCCTCTGTTTCCTACCTCGCAACCACTCTTCTATCCAATTTATTACTACACCCCTGCTTCCATGAGCCTTAGTTTTCTCAATGAGTCTTTTGTGCGGTACGGTGTGAAACGCTTTTTGAAAATCTAAATACACTACATCAACCGCCCGATGACTATCGTAAACGTCAACCACGCTTTGAAAAAATTCTAAAAGATTAGTTAAGCAAGATTTGTTTCGCCTAAAACCGTGCTGCGTATTTCTAACTAAGTTGTGCAATTCTAAGCGTTCGACTATACGATCCCTAATTATTGATTCCAGTAGCTTACCTACAACAGACGTTAAACTGATTGGCTTATAATTTCCCGCCGCACCTTTATCGCCTTTCTTAAAGATAGGTGTTACGTTTGCTAACTTGAAATTATCTGGTACGCACCCCTCAGAAATAGACGCATTAAAAATCTTTGTTAGCGGCACAACACTGCTATCTTTTAATTCTTTTAGTTGTATGAGATATATGAAATCCGGCCCCGGTGATTTACGCGTTTTCATTTTATCAATATAGCGCATTACCTTCCTTTCACTAACCACAATATTATCCAAAATATTACCATTATCAAAAGGTATTATGTCTATGACCGTAGGGATATTCGTTACATCTTCTATTGTAAAAACTGACGTAAAAAATTCGTTTAGCAACGTAGCCATTTAGTTTTCAGAAACTAGATCTCCGTTAACATTTTTTAACGGCCCCAAGACACTTTTTACTGGATTTTCTATTGTTGACGTATTGAAAGAATCGCTTGGGGTTTTCTTTACCGTCACGAGCTATGGAGATTTCAAATTCGCGCTTGGACATTTTTATTACAGTTTTCGCTTCACGCCTTAGAGATATGTAGTTGTTTCGTAACCACAAATTGTCTTTATCGCACTTATGTAGCCTATAAGCCCTATCTCTACTCTTTATAATGTCTCCTACTCTAGAAGCAAACCACAAGGGCTTGTTGTTTACTTTCGCACGCTTAATTTTGAACGGTACACATTCCTCATTTATAGTCCTAAATACTGTTTCGAACGATTCCCACATTAGTTTTGCGTTGGAGTTCCCCATTACGTTTTTCCAAGTGACGTGTGACAATTTATTTCGAAATTTACAAAAGTTTGCGTGCTGGAAGTTAGGAATTTTAGTCGAGTTAGTTGGTTTCGAGTGACTTACTGAGAGGACAAACTCTACCATATTGTGATCGCTATTGCTTAACGGTTCTATTATTTGAAGATCAGTAATTAGCCTATCATACGTAGTTATTACTAAATCTAAAATACTGTCCAACCTCGTAGGTTCCCCAACCTTTTGAATAAGAAAGCTATCCTCGAAAAAATTAACTAAACGATTACCTACCGCGTCTCCCTGCATTGTATCGTAATTCATGTTGGCGCAATTAAAGTCACCCATAACTAAAGCCTGCTCACTACCGATTATTCTCTTTAGTTCACGATATAACTCTTCGTCCATATCAGCTGTTTGATTAGGGGGCCTATATATAACCGCAACAAGAAGTTTGAAATCGTTCAATTTAAGTTCTGCTATAGTCAAATCTATCGGTTCTGGAATTGTGTGCTTTACTTCTATAACGTTCGCAATATTATCTTTGTTTAGTTTTACTGTACCTCTAATGGTTAGGCCATTGGTGGGGGGGGGCTAAGGTTTATTGGAGCCCCGTATAACGCTAGCTATTATAATTTATATCATTATTTAATAAGCAGTAAGCATTAACAACATATTGAATATACAATGATACTACACTGGACATTGTAAAATTGTTGAACATTGACTAAGCCAATAAGCGTTAATACTAATTCACTATAGAATAGTACTGTAGTTGTTGATGTAAATCTGAAACGGTGTTTACTATCTTAAGCATGTAAGCATTAACACATCTCCATGCAGTCATATCATCACCCTCTCTGTCTTAACATCACCATGTAGTTGCATTAAAAAAAATCATGCAGTCATATCACCACCACCATCGTAAGATCACCACATAGTCATCATAAAAAACTCACTCAGTCATACACATCATCGTTACTTCAGTAGCATGGATGTAGGAAAAAAGTCGTCTAAAGTTCAGTGCAAAGTGTGACTTTCCTGTGTTTTTTTACTGATAACCAGTAGTCACATGGACCACCATTCATGAACATGAGTTTCTATAACATCACGACGATGCATTTACCGGATATTATAACATCACGACGATGCATTTACCGGATATTATAACATCACGACGATGCATTTATAAACACTTAAACATCACTATGATGCCACATTGTCAAAAATTACTGGACACTGGTATAAGTACCATGATATTGTTATAAACACCAGCACTTCATGCTTTATCATAATTATTTAATTATTTAATGAACAAGACTTGGAATGTCAGTTGCAGCCAGCTGACTATGCTCAACAAACTGATGACTAAAACGTCAACAAACGTTCGCCTTTCGATGTAATTTTTATCAAATATTTAATTTTTCGTTTGTAAATTTTGTATTGCCAATAAAAATAAAAATTTATTTTATAGTGGAAATTAACATTAAGCTGTTGTAATAGTTTGAACATTTTTAATTTTTTTTTCTTACTTTGGCGAATTTTTCATTTGGTTTGAAAAGTTGTACTGGTATTTCAACTCTCCCGATGGCACCCCCCTCCTGGCTGTCACCCGGGGTGGACCGCCCCCCTCGCACCCCCCTTAGTACGCCACTGGGTACAGGCTCTAACCAATCACTACAAACCCCGATTAGTTCTCATCTATGAACGTTTCAAATTTTATTCGAGGCATCAGACTGTGAATGAAAGCATTGCAGAGTTTGTTGCAGGCATAAAAGCCCACAGCCGTACTTGTAAATTTGGGGACAAATTAGACGAAATGCTAAGAGATAGGTTTGTAATGGGTCTCAAAGAGGAGTCTACCCAGAGAGCCCTATTAACTATACAGGACCTAACTTTTAACCAGGCTGTAGAAATAGCTGCGGCTAGGGAAGCAGCTGCTAAAGATGTTAGAGCTTTTGGCAGTCACAGTAGTAAAGCCCAACACGTAAATAGCTTTAAATCTTCTAGGCCTGGCAAACCTAATGAGCCTACTAGACAAACAAATAAAAGGTATGCGGCAAATATGACTAAACCTACTAATTCGAACGCTAAACAGGAGGAAAAGCCTTCCAAGCCACGTGCTGGGTGTGGAAAACACCATTGGAAGAAGGACTGTCCTTTTAAAGAAACGGTTTGCCGAAACTAGTAAAATAGGCCACATAGCTAAAGTTTGTTTTTCAAAGAAAACAAGGGGTGAAAATTCTAATTATAACATTTCTAGTGGTAATCCTCCAAATGGAAATACTTCGAACATTGGAGTGTAGTACCTATTTTATGAGCAGAAAAGTGGTGATAATAAGGTCCATATATTGTAGAGGTTCCTCTAGAACTAGATAGAGTGCTGCCCGAAATGTCATGTCCAAAACAGTTTTTGACAAAACTTTCAAAAAGACACCTAAACTACATGCATCTAAAACAATACTAAAAAAATATGGGGACATACAAATACCTATTTGTGGAGAAACATCCATCACAGTTACACTCAACAAGAAAACTTTGTCTCATCCATTAACTCTTTAAGTGGTGGGTGAGCAAGGGTCTACTCTACTAGGCTGTGATTGGATTGATGCTTTGAAAATGCCTATTGACAAAAGTTTACCAAAGGGTCAGGCTGATGTGCATACACTCGCATATCCATCTGACATAGCAGGCCTAAATCTAACATGTTAACTGGGTGGGTGATCGCCCACCCAGTAAAGGATTTCACCCACCCACTAAATAGATTTCGCCACCCAGTTTCACAATTTTTTTTTGTATTTTTGTGCTTATTTTTAACTGCCATTATTTTTCATTGAATGACTTATTATTCACTTGTCACTGTGGAGGCAATATGAATATAATTATAAATGAAAATGTAGGTATATATGTTGAAAAACTTCCTTAGTCTTACAATTACAGTTTACTAATTGATTGCATTTTCTTATACGATACCCATTGTTTTACTGAACAGCTGTGTTTTAATTTTGCAGATATTGTTTTCATCAATATGTAATATGTATTTCACTTCTCAAAATTTACATGCAGTCTGATGATGTCAAGAAGACAAGATTTTAAAATTGTTTCATATTAAATGCTGAGCCGATTCTGCAATCGCCGACTGGGAGTTCTGTTACTGGTTACAAAGATATTCAGTACCGACGTTTGTACCTATGTGGATACTTGTGTAGTCTTAAAATTTTGGACTATAAACTTGTTAGGTTGGAAAGTTTTCTGTATTGTACAAACCAGTGGCGGCTCGTCGGTAGACACTACGGAACTGCAGCACCCCTAAATTTTTTATTTACAATTGAAATAATCAAGAACAATATAAGGATGAGCTCACTGAATAACTTTTTCAATAACTTTTGAAACTTTTATTCATTGCTCAATGCTCATCCTTTTATTTCAGTAATTATTTCAACCCATTCTTAGAGACAGCACCCCTAGAATTTTTAGTCACGAGCCGCCACTGGTACAAACAATACAGAAAAGGTGTATTTTAATCCTTTGACTGCCAGGATCCGTTTTCTATGCCATTACGTCACGCCGAAAAATGGCCTAAATTTAATTAACTTTCGACATTTTTTGTGGGCCGAAAAAATCACTGTGTCAACTTGAATTAGTTACCCATAAATCCTCATTTTCTCCGGTAATGTCTCCAATAATAAAAAAAAATAATTCTTTATGGATAACAGTTTTATCCTGACCAAAAAAAGAACTGTCATTTTTGGAATAAAGAATTTTTTTACTATAATGTGTATACATTTTTTGAAAAACCATATATATATATATAATATATATAATATATATATATATATATATATAAAACGTAAAATATATTTAGACTGCAAAATTAATAATATATCAAATAATTTTGAATAAATAAAAGAAAATAAAAGAAAATAAAGATAAAAAAGCCAACACATACCAGTATGTGTTTGGCAGTTGCCCGAGAATACATACATCACCCACCCACTAAAAAATCCTTAGGTTTAGCATTGTGACATAGACTCATTGTTAATGGAGTTTTCTTCTCTTTTTGGAGCTGAAGTAGGCAAACGACCCTATTGTAACTCCAAAATTTTGTAAGGCTCGTTCAATTGCACATGCAATGCGGGAGAAAGTAGATTTAGAAATTGACAGGCTGCTCAAAGATAAAATTATCGAACCAGTCACACACGCTAAGTGGGCTGCCCCAGTAGTTCCCGTACTAAAACCTGACAAGTCAGTGCGGTTATGTGGGGATTACCGTTTAACAGCAAATAGAGCAGTTCTTCTAGATTTCTACCCGATACCCAAGCCTGATGAATTAATTAGCTCTCTTGCTGGGGGTAAATATTTCACAAAACTAGATATGTCCCCAAGCCTATGCTCAACTAAGTTTAGATGAAAATTCTAAAGAGCTAACTATCATAAATACGCACCGAGGCCTATATAGGTACAATAGGCTATGCCAGGGGTGGGGAACCTGCGACCTTAAGGCCGCATGCGGCCTTTTGGGGTACTAGTTGCGGCCTTCTGCCTATTTGACATTCAGAACTCATACCGTACGATAATGGACAGCAACTGATACCCCTTTAGCGCTTTAGGCTATTTCATTAGATCATGGTTTCAGCTTCACTGCTTCTTACACATACAAGCCTTCTTTATGGCTTGAACAATAGGAAATATGGCAACGCTGCCAGTTGAAACTGGCAGAGTTGCCTTACGGCTTACGCCCTTACCTATCAACGATCAACTCGACTGGATGACAGTTACTGACGATTCTCCGATAGTGACACGCACGCTTGTTTCCTTTAAAACTGTAAATCTTTGATAAATTCGTGTACCATTTTTATTTAAAAATCTTCTGGTACCCGAATCATGTCAAAAACTGTGAAAAGAAAATTAAAGGAAGAGAACAGAGTATTCCATGAAGAATGGGAATTGCAGTATTTCATAGTTGCTGAGAAAGATAAAATGATGTGTTTGCTCTGCAACGCCATAATTGCAACAGTGAAGCAACACAATGCATATCAGCATTATGCAACTCATAAGAACCACAAGTATGCTATATTGGAAGGAGAACCCCGAAAGTCTGCACTTACGAAGATGAAACTTCAAAAGCAGCAACAACAGCAAGTATTTAAAACGATGTCAGGCCTAGGGACTGAAATCACTGAAGCAACTTATAAAGTAGCATATATACTTGGAAAAAGAGGTAAGCCATATAGCGATGTGGAAATCATAAAAGAATGCATTGTTGAAGTTGTAGCCTTTTTAGATTCAGACAAGGTTAACAAATACAAACAACTACCTCTTTCAAGAAGGACCATAACTGATCGGCAACATGAATTAGCCCTCAATGTAACTGAACAGCTTCATACAATATGGCAGAATAAATTATCGCCTTAAATTCGTTCAATTTATTTCTAATACTACGCGCGTTACAATAAAAGACGTTTAAATTATTTTTTTACGACGGATCGGCGTTTTAAACTATTTGTTACGTCGGGCCGGCGTTTCCCGGATCCACAACGTTTAAAGAGGGCTTCGACCTATACAGCTTTCGAACGTTCTCATCGATTAACCTACCTAGCTTAGCATTCCTTATTTCATTGAAATGCACCCCATCTTTTATAAAAAGGCTAGGAACACTGAATTCTGACCACAGCTTTACGAAGGGTACATTTTCCTCAGCACAAATCTCTTCAAGTTTAGTGTTCAAAAAATATTGTTTTTGACGTAATCCTAAAATTTAAACCGTACCTAGGGGTAATACCTAGAACTAAAGACCTATCTGACCTTGCCTTCAGGGACCTAATTAACCCCCTATATCTCTCCAAAAGGTCAGGCAAAATCGTATCGGGCCTATACGAGTCGTTGCCCCCACCATCGTCACTAACATCGAGTGACGGGAGGCAACATGAATCCTATCTACTTCGTCTCTAATTCTGTCAACCCTGGCCCCTGGTAGACAGACCCTCCTCCTCTTGGTTGGATTCCGTTCAACGAACTCCTTATCCATATGACGCACTAAGGAGTCCCCAATTAAAATCGTTTCCCCCTCGTTCACATCCCTATCCAACTGGGCGAAAGGGTTCGAAACCTCGATAGGGGGGGGGGGGGTCCTATCACCTAACGTACGTGGTCTAGCTCCACCCTTAACTACTCTAATCCCTCCCTCTACTAATCCCGGACCAACCTTAACCCCGTCCTCAACTCTGCCTAACCTTCCCGATAAGCTACCTATACTAGAAACTAGGTTCCTAACCTCACCCTTCAACTTACTAACGTCTTCAACGTTAGTATAGGTTCGGCCTTCGTCAACTGTAAGCCTACCCCTGCCATCATCAAGCGTTGCAAGTCTTTCAGTCACCTCGCACACACTACGTTTTAAATCAACTATCTCTTCGCTTAACTCTCAAAAGAAACAAACCGATCTCTCAGTAATCGCCATAGGACCGCCTTTGTAATCTTTAAAATCTGTATACCACCGATTAACCCCACACCTAGCATACGACGCTTTCTGCGACCGCATCGCGCAAGTTAAAGTAGTTAACATTTATAATCGTCACAAGTTTAAATTAAATTAAACCAGCACGATATGAAAACTTGTAAATCACTAAAAACCACTAATATTCAGTTACTTGACTATAATAATGTGAATATAAACTAATAAACCACTAATATTCAGTTACTTAACTATAACAATGTGAATATAAACGCAAGTATATAAAATTCAGAACTTTCCAACAGTAAATTTATCGGCAATATCCAAAAGTAGAAACAATATCAGAGAACCCAGGGAATGCGTCCGCTCAGTAAGGAGTCTGACTGATGTATTTCTTTTGGCCTTTAAAGGGGTTTCCCAAATAAAATCATATCTGATAATGCAAAGAAACTCCAAGAAGTTTGGTCCTTGCTAAAAGAGGAGAGATTCCAATCCAACTTTTCACACCATGGGGTACAGTGGAAGTTTATTGTCGAGAGAGCACCGCACCATAGTGGGGATGATTTTGGGAAAGGCCAGTGAGAAATGTAAAGTGTTCATTAAAGAAACTTTTGGCTAGTGCTATTTTGAGCAAAGAAGTAGAAGCAATAGTGAACACAGGCCCATCACCTTTGTTTATCACAGTATGCAAGATGCAGAGGCATTGACATCAAATCAATATCCTTACAGCCTATCCAGAGCAGTCAAGAAGAGTTAACCAGAAGGCTCAAGTACCTTGAAGAGCAACAAGATTAGTTATGAAAGAGGTGGCAGATGGAATACCTGCCAGAACCCAATTATTACCCATCAGGCAATGTAAAGGGTTCCAATGCAAATTGTATCAAGGTGGGATAAGTGGTAATGATTGGGGATGAAAGACCAAGGCAATGCTGGAAGCTGGCATAATTGAATAGTTGTTTGTTGGCAAAGACAATTTAGTTAGGTCTGCACTGTTAAAGACTTCAGGAGGAAAATTAAAGAGACCTATACAAAACTCTATGTTTTAGAAATCAGCAAAAACGCGGATAGCCAAGATGAAGCATTTGGGTTACAGCCTCATGGAGAAGGCTTGGCTAAACTTACAGAAGGTAATGACAACAATGCCTTTTCGGTGGGGAGTGTTAGAAAATCTAGAAGAGGAAGAGCCATTGTTGTCCCAAGGCGATATGATTAAACTGATTGATGCAGCATTGCTTGTATATATTTAGTTAAGGTGTATATATATCCATCTCATAATTGTAAGGTTAGTGAAAACTTCACTTAATTTAGAGTTAGCATTTTTGGGCTCTTGTGGCATAATGTTTTTGGGGCATTGGCGTGTCCTTTCTATTCGTTTGTTGAATGCGACACTTACAGGGCCACTTACGTGGTCTTATTCTCTTGCAATTCAATTTGGTTGTTTAGATACAAGATTGTTGCATCGTGCAATGGTGCAGGTTGTGTTGTTGTTACAAGGTTTTGAGAGAAGACCATAAATAGTGCCCCCTTTTTTTTCTTAATTTTATGCTACTAAGGCCTAAAGTAGGCCCACATCGAGTCAGCAACTCTGAGGTAGGACCTAATACGACCTCCAAGTCCGTAAGTTTGTTTTAGTCAAGCTTAACTTAGGCTATAAGTTAAAGTAGCCCCTCAGAGCTTGGCCGTTCAAGGGTCAGCTGGGATTCTGAACCCAATAAAAAAAAAAAACTTTTAAACAATAAACTTTCATCTTCACATGACATTTCTTGTTTTCATGAAACTTGGCTCTCTAAACAAGAATCCAAAGATTTAAACAATATTAATTAAGCCTAACTACAGGGGAATAACTAACTCACCCAATGATGATAGTGAAGTTATTACTGTGGGCAGACAGAATAGGAAGGAACGTGTAGCTATAATGTGGCACTCACAACTGGATAGGTTTATAGAGCCCATTAGTTATGAATATGAGTGGGTTGTAGCCATAAAACTAACTATTGACAACAAAATACTGTGTGATAATAAAAACCCACTCGAATAGACAGAGTTTATTTCCACAACAGTTTCGATGCCCACTGGCATCCTCTTCGGGTGGCTACAGAAAAACGAATAAACCAAAAACAAGAGGGAAAAACAGTCCAGGGACCATTAAGAAATCCGCACCTAGGTTAGATCCCGTTCACCCGACACCGGAAGGGCATTTTTTTTTATTAAAGGGACCCGCTTATAAGTACATTCGTACAAATTTAAAACTATCTTCTTGTTCAATACATACAGATTCTATTATTTTATTTTTTACATAATTATTACATTTATTATTACATTTATTACATTTAATATTGCATTATTATTTATTACAGAAATTATAAATTTATTATTACATTGATAATTACATTGTTGTTTATTATACAGAAATTATAAACCGAAAAACGAATGAAAAGGCGAGGAGGAAACAATCCAGAGACCATTAAGAAATTCCCCCCGACACCAGAAGGGTATTTTATTAAAGGGTCCCGCTTATAAGTACATTCGCACAAATTAAAACTATCTTCTTGTTCTATACATACAGACTCTATTATTTTGACATAATTACTACATTTATTATTGCATTAACGTTTTTTAACACTTATTATTAATATTATTATTACCTTTACACTTATTATTACATTTATTTTATTACCTTTGTTATTACATTTATTGCATTTACATTTATTTCCACATTTATTACTTCCATTATTACATTTACATTTACGTTTATTATTCCATTTACATTTTATCGAAAAAACGAATGAACCAAAAGCGAGTAAGGAAACAATCCAGGGACCTTGAAGAAATTCACACTTAGGTTAGAACCCGTTTACCCGACACCGTAAGGGATTTTTTGACCAAGAATCTCATTAGAGGGTCCAGCTTATAAGTACCTTCCCACAAATTAAAATTATCCACTTGTTCTATCCATACAGATTCTATTATTTTTCGTTTGACATAATTATTGCATTTATAAAGTAACTTACTTGATTCCCAATCTATAGCATGATCATTTTGGCTGGCGTGATAAAAAATTGCATTATTAGTATTACAACTTCTGAAGGCATATTTGTGTTCTTTAATACGGGTTTCAATATTTCTTCCAGTTTCTCCTACGTATACTAAATCACAACTTTTACAGGGAATGCTGTAGACACAGGCTTGTTCCTGTTTTGCAACGTTATTCCTAACCAATTTACTTTTTACGGTGGACGCATATTTGAACGCCAAAGCAAACTTAAAATCTTTCGTCAACGGTTTTACTCTTTCTAAGCCCGCAATGTAAGGAAAACTCACATATTGTTTTCGGTTAACTGAAGGTTCCCGAGGGGCATAAAAAGATTTTCTGGCTTTAAAATACGCCTTTCTGATAAACCACTCAAGATATTTTAAATCCCTAAAAATGTTCCAAATCTTTGAATTTTCCGGGTCCAGCAAATGTGGGCTACAAATCCTGAGTGCTCTTAGAAACATGGAAGAAATAATTGAGTTTTAACCCCGTCATCATAATATGAAAAATAATGAATGTACGAATTACAATGAGTAGGTTTTCTGTAGACCGTGAAATTGGGTTTTCCGCTTTCGTTAATTAAAATATCCTGAGTGGTTTATCAGAAAGGCGTATTTTAAAGCCAGAAAATCTTTTTATGCCCCTCGGGAACCTTCAGTTAACCGAAAACAATATGTGAGTTTGCCTTACATTGCCGGCTTAGAAAGAGTAAAACCGTTGACGAAAGATTTTAAGTTTGCTTGGGCGTTCAAATATGCGTCTGTCCACCGTAAAAAGTAAATTGGTTAGGAATAACGTTGCAAAACAGGAACAAGCCTGTGTCTACAGCATTCCCTGTAAAAGTTGTGATTTAGTATACGTAGGAGAAACTGGAAGAAATATTGAAACCCGTATTAAAGAACACAAATATGCCTTCAGAAGTTGTAATACTAATAATGCAATTTTTTACCACGCCGGCCAAAATGATCATGCTATAGATTGGGAATCAAGTAAGTTACTTTATAAATGCAATAATTATGTCAAACGAAAAATAATAGAATCTGTATGGATAGAACAAGTGGATAATTTTAATTTGTGCGAAGATACTTATAAGCTGGACCCTCTAATGAGATTTTTGGTAAAAAAATCCCTTACGGTGTCGGGTGAACGGGTTCTAACCTAAGTGTGAATTTCTTATAGGTCTCTGGATTGTTTCCTTACTCGCTGTTGGTTCATTCGTTTTTTCGGTAAAATGTAAATGGAATAATAAACGTAAATGTAAATGTAATAATGGAAGTAATAAATGTGGAAATAAATGTAAATGCAATAAATGTAATAACAAAGGTAATAAAATAAATGTAATAATAAGTGTAAAGGTAATAATAATAATAAGTGTTAAAAAACGTTAATGCAATACAGGAAGGTCCCGGTTAACACGGTTTCGGTTAACACGGTATTCGATGTTACGCTGTTTATAATTTGTGACCATAATCCCGTTATATGCGGTATAATTTCACTTATCGCGGGAAAAAATATTTTATTTGCAAAACAAAAGCGAGTCTCCTTCGCGATATTGAAAATGCGAAACAGAAATTAATGAATGGAGATCCTGATATGGAACGTGCTATGAAAGTCTGTCGAGATACATTGTGTATTGACAATGACAAAGCCTCACTTTTACGTTATTTTACAAAGAAATAAAAATAATCATTCATTTTTTGTACACATGCATGTGCTTTTCAATAAACTTTAAAACAAATGAATCAATTTATTTACTACCTTACCTTTGTATAATGTACTGTACTGTACATAGTAATAAAAACAAGTCAAAGTCGACAGTCTAAATTTTTTTTTTTAACTTGGCAATATTAACCAGTTTTACATGTTATATTGTTCCCGGTGAATGCGGCTACGCAACTATATCGCGGTATTCTGCTTGCGTTGGCAACATTAGCAATTTTTACATGTTATATCAATCCCGCTTAATGCGGTTTTCACTTATCGCGGTATTCTGCTTGCACCAATTAACCGCGATAACCGGGACCTTCCTGTAATAAATGCAGTAATTATGTAAAAATAATAGAATCTGTATGTATAGAACAAGAAGATAGTTTTAATTTGTGCGAATGTACTTATAAGCGGGACCCTTTAATAAAATACCCTTCAGGTGTCGGGGGAACGGGCTCTAACCTAGGTACGAATTTCTTAATGGTCTCTGGATTGTTTCCTCCTCGCCTTTTCACTCGTTTTTCGGTTTATAATTTCTGTATAATAAACAACAATGTAATTATCAATGTAATAATAAATTTATAATTTCTGTAATAAATAACACTGGGTAACCAAATTTCAAAAAATTTCTGTTTATTGTGATTTTTCTGTCGTTTCTTAATGATTTCGGGGCGCTGATTTCAAAACTTATATTGGTTTTGCTCTATGATCAACCGTTTCAAAAATATAGGTTATCACACTTTTCATATGGCAAAGTATATAAAGAAGGCTAACATAAATATTTTCCGAAAATAAAAACACTATTGGAAATTAATGTTTATTGAGCCAAAATTGTTTGACAAACCCAAAATGGTGCGAAGGATATAATATATATCGTGAGGAGAACCGATAAGAGAATAACAAGCTTCGTTATGCAGTGTGCGTTCCTTAAAAATGCACTGAAGAACGCGACTTCCGCGTATGAACATTCTTATCCTTTCTGATCAGTGACCATACGTAGTCTCCCATCATGGAAGCATCCCAATGACCCTGGTACCTTTTCTCCATCGTTTGAATATCTTGATGGTATCTTTCGCCATGTTCCTCACTCACATCGCCCAGGTTATCACGAAAAAAGTCTAGATGTGAATGCAGATAGTGTAATTTTAAAGACATACGGCACCCCATTTTGCCATAGCACTTAATCAAGTTTGACACTAACTCCTTATAGTTTGGTGCTTTATGGTTGCCTAAAAACCCACGAACCACATCACGGAAAGCACACCAAGCCTCTTTTCCGATCGGAGTCATCTTGGCTTCAAGGTTCTTTGAATTCAACAGCGCCTTGACTTGTGGTCCTACAAAGATGCCAGCCTTGACTTTGGCCTCAGAGAGTTTAGGGAACATGACCCGAATCTGTTGGAAAACTTCCCCTCCAAAATCTAACGCAGTTACAAACTGCTTAATTAGACCCAACTTAATATGGAGAGGTGGTAGCAGAACTATGTCAGGCTTCACAAGAGGTTCCCTGAGTACATTGTACTTTCCTGGTTGTAGTCCTTCACGTGGAGGCCACTGAACTGTTTTATAATGCTCAGTTGAAGCCCTGCTATCCCACAGGCAAAGAAAACATGAATATTTAGTAAACCCTTCTTGTAAACCTAACGGGGAAACCAATCATTTTGAAATCACCACACATGTCCCAGTTATATTGTTCATACCTGATTTGAGTGAGCAGTTGTTTGACATTTTCATAGTCCTCTTTCATTTGAACAGAATGTGCAACTGGTATAGATGGATATTTGTTCCCATTGTGGAGTAGAACAGCTTTTAAACCCCTAGTTGAACTGTCAATAAACAGGCGCCACTCTGAGGGTATATCTGTTAACCCAATAGCTGTGAATAGACCATTAACCTCGCTGCAATAACAGAGAGAGCCATTGACATCGTAGAACCTTGCAAACTCTTCATGCCGCTTTCGGTATACAGTGCTCTTGCAGTCTTCTCCAAGCAAATTCCACTCTTTAAGTCTGGAGGTCAGAAGCTCAGACCCTGATTTCGTCAGACCCAAATTTCTAATTAAGTCGTCCAATTCCCTCTGATTTGGAAAGTGAGGGTTTGTACTGAAAGTTACTGTATGTTCTTCATCATGACTGTCCTCACCAGCCGACATTTTAGATGAGCTAGCTGCATCCTCATTTTCAACCTGCAAAGCAAAGAAACAAAATATAGGCATAGCTATATATGTAGAAGAGCATCAGCACTAAGAAAAATCGACACATAATGACCCACAGTCTGTAAATACAGAAGGTAAAGTAATGAATAGATACCTGTTCTGGTGGACGTGGTATTGGAAGACCTTCGCCATGTGGTACAGGAGCTATGGACGACGCTATGATTGGATACTGAAGAGTCTGCCTTCCTTTAACTTTCCTGTACTTAGAAACATCTACCATGCAGTAGTAGCAATCGTCGTGGTGGCTCTTTGGTTCTCTCCATATTCTGGGTACCGCAAAGGGCATTGCCTTGCGTACTCCCCGCAGCCACCCTTCAAGTGTGGAGCGGCAGCTTCCACAGATCACATGGGGTGCCCAGGGCTTATCTTGGTCACCCATAGGCATACCAAAATAGAGCCGATACGCGATCCAGAACTTGGTGCCTTTCACAATCTGTGCGATACTTGCTTGGGGCCTATGTAATACCCACAAACGTAGCAGAATATATCCGGCGAGTGTTTACAAGCTCTAGTTGCCATTCTCTTTACCAAACTGTACTACATTAATCATAACCTGCAGATATAGAGAGAAGAGTTATTAAATCTGCAACAGATTCCAGATTCCAGAAAAAAGATGTATTCACAACACTGAAATAATGTTCGCAATAAAAAAGGATCGATAACACTCAAATCGTCAGCACAGAGAAGCACAGAAACACAGTACCTCAGTGCTGGTAACCATCAGACAAACAACCTGCTTTTTTTGTGTGCTCACACTTACTGACTTCTCAGACTCTGCGCTCTTCTTTATATAGCACAGTGGAAGTTTCGGGCAATTTCTAGAGCAAGAAACTGTCAACGAACATCCGGATTGTTCTCAACAATTCCTGATTATTCTGATATTGCTGCGCCCATAATAACATTATACTGGTAAAACATGAAAAATGGATTATCTCTGAAACCATTGATGATACACACAAACCAAGGCCAGATTTGGACTCAGCACCCACAAATGCATATAAAAACAAGAAATTCTATATGAACAGAATCAGTGTTACACAGTGTAATAATACAATATTAAATGTAATAATAAATGTAATAATTATGTAAAAAAATAAAATAATAGAATCTGTATGTATTGAACAAGAAGATAGTTTTAAATTTGTGCGAATGTACTTATAAGCGGGTCCCTTTAATAATAATTTTTAAAAAAATGCCCTTCCGGTGTCGGGTGAACGGGATCTAACCTAGGTGCGAATTTCTTAAACTATCTAACTTGAACGCTTGTCAAGTATCTTTATAAATCTCTGGGGTTTGGTTATCCCTTTTGGATGCAACCAACTGAAAACTGATTTGCAACTTATTTGCAAATAAAACTGACTCGAAACTACTTCGAGTATCTTTATAAATCTCTGGGGTTTGGTTATCCCTTTTGGATGCAACCAACTGAAAACTGATTTGCAACTTATTTGCAAATAAAACTTACTCGAAACTACTTCGAGTATCTTTATAAATCTCTGGTGTTTGGTTGTCCCTCTTGGCGCAACCTTCTGAAACTGATTTGCAACTTAATTGCAAATAAAACTGACTTCAAAACTGACTTGCAACTTCTTTGCAACTAAAACTGCTTCAAAACTGACTTGCAACTTCTTTGCAACGAAAACTGACTTCAAAACTGACTTGCAACTTCTTTGCAACGAAAACTGACTTCAAAACTGACTTGCAACTTCTTTGCAACGAAAACTGACTTCAAAACTGACTTGCAACTTCTTTGCAACGAAAACTGACTTCAAAACTGACTTGCAACTTCTTTGCAACGAAAACTGACTTCAAAACTGACTTGCAACTTCTTTGCAACGAAAACTGACTTTAAAACTGACTTGCAACTTATTGGCAACGAAAACTGACTTCAAAACTGACTTGCAACTTATTGGCAACGAAAACTGACTTCAAAACTGACTTGCAACTTATTGGCAACGAAAACTGACTTCAAAACTGACTTGCAACTTATTGGCAACGAAAACTGACTTCAAAACTGACTTGCAACTTATTGGCAACGAAAACTGACTTCAAAACTGACTTGCAACTTATTGGCAACGAAAACTGACTTCAAAACTGACTTGCAACTTATTGGCAACGAAAACTGACTTCAAAACTGACTTGCAACTTCTTTGCAACGAAAACTGACTTCAAAACTGACTTGCAACTTCTTTGCAACGAAAACTGACTTGCAACTTCTTTGCAACGAAAACTGACTTGCAACTTCTTTGCAACAAAAACTGACTTCAAAACTGACTTGCAACTTCTTTGCAACTAAAACTGACTTCAAAACTGACTTGCAACTTATTGGCAACGAAAACTGACTTCAAAACTGACTTGCAACTTCTTTGCAACGAAAACTGACTTCAAAACTGACTTGCAACTTATTGGCAACGAAAACTGACTTCAAAACTGACTTGCAACTTCTTTGCAACGAAAACTGACTTCAAAACTGACTTGCAACTTCTTGGCAACGAAAACTGACTTCAAAACTGACTTGCAACTTCTTTGCAACGAAAACTGACTTGCAACTTCTTTGCAACGAAAACTGACTTCAAAACTGACTTGCAACTTCTTTGCAACTAAAACTGACTTCAAAACTGACTTGCAACTTATTGGCAACGAAAACTGACTTCAAAACTGACTTGCAACTTATTGGCAACGAAAACTGACTTCAAAACTGACTTGCAACTTATTGGCAACGAAAACTGACTTCAAAACTGACTTGCAACTTCTTTGCAACGAAAACTGACTTCAAAACTGACTTGCAACTTCTTTGCAACGAAAACTGACTTCAAAACTGACTTGCAACTTCTTTGCAACGAAAACTGACTTCAAAACTGACTTGCAACTTCTTTGCAACTAAAACTGACTTCAAAACTGACTTGCAACTTCTTTGCAACTAAAACTGACTTGCAACTTCTTTGCAACTAAAACTGACTTCAAATATCTCTCTAAATCTATAAACTCTCTGTAAACTCTCTCTCTCTTAATTTGCAAGTCAATTCAATTCAGTAATTGAAAAAAATTTGCAAACAAAAATATAAAATGTAAACAACATTTCACTCTGGTATTATTATGTTTGGTACATAAAATAAAATTATTCTATACTGAATATAACAGTAAAAATAACTCTGAAATTAACTCTCTTTGAAATTAACTCTCTTTGAAATTAACTCTCTGTTACATTTAACTTCTCTTACATTTAACTTCTCTTACATTTAACTTCTCTTACATTTAACTTCTCTTACATTTAACTTCTCTTAGTAATTTTCACAGAAGTTAAATGTGTTTCACTAAAAAAGAATGTATCACTTGTGTCTGAAATGTTCACTGTATTTCTTGTAAATTCTGATTTGATACTCATTATTAACTGTTAATAATACTGACTTTTCAAGTGTTTATAAATTACTTAAAAAAACAAAATGTACTTAACAAAAGTTCTACTGGCAAAATCCTCAGAGACGTGTCCTGAAGACGTCTTGCTGGCTACTTCTTCTTGGATGAAAACTAGGCGTGGAGAACTTGGAGTCGTGACACACCGTTTCAAGGGTGGATGTTACGAACTAGAAGTCGTGACACGCCGGTCAACTGGTTTTATCCTGATGCAGGGTAATTTCTATCTTGGCCAAAGAGTGGCCTCTTCTTAAAATCTTCTTCTTCTTAAAGTAATCTTCTTCTTAAAGAAGACGGGGGTTCTAGTTACGGAGGCAAGCAACGGATATTTCTTCTATATACTTTTCTTCTATAACTTTCTAATTCTTTTCTCTCGCTTTATGGGGTCGACACTCTGTTAATTCTTTTCTTTCAATAATACTCGGATACTTCTACTTTACTGATTAAATTCCTCTGAAGATAGCCCAACTCGAGGGGGAAAATAAAAAGTTTCGCTTGCTGTGATTTACTTCTTAAAAATTTACAGTTAGTGCTCTGAATTTACAGGGGTAGAGGTTCGACCTCTTTCGACCATAGCTCAGGCCGGAATCTAAAAATATTAAGGAGGCAAGGGGCCTCTGCCCCCTCCCCGCAGCGAGGCTGCTAACCAGGGGAGTCTCTTAGCAGTGACCAAAGCAGAGAGCCGTAATGAAGTGTCCTTCATTTTACAAATACATGTATAAAATATGCCTGAATGTTGGGGGATGGCAGTTGGAGGTTAAGTTTCCCCCCTTTTAAACACGATCAGGTGTTTGAAAGTTTCCAAATAAAAATTAAAAAAAAAAAAAATAAAATAAAAAATAATCTTTTTTTTTTTGCCACGTCTTCATTTCTGAAGGCGATATCATTTCACGACTGAGTACATTTTTGTTTGGGTTTATTACAATTATGATTTCGATTATGGATTACTTCCCATTCGCTTATGATTGTCCCTTACAGTTCTATTAAAGTACATTCTTACATTATATATAAAGTCATTACATTCAATTATAGTTTCATTGAAGTACATTACGTCGTTACCATTCTTACAGTGTTTATATATATATATATATATATGGTTAGATTATATGGTTAGATTATATGGTTAGATTATATATGGTTATTATATATGGTTATTAGTACAACACAAGTACGTGAGACATGACAAGATAATTTATATACAACATAATATGTTATATTACATTATAATATGTTATGAATTTGGATCAGAGCGAAAGATGTTGTTTATCTTAGAAACGTTCAATTCTGCTGTGATTCGCGAATTCGACCACTCAACTACTGTAAGCCTAATGAATATCTTGTGAGGGTGAACGCACTTAAAATAAAAAAATAAAAAAATACATGTGGACGTATTTTACATGTAACAGAATAGGTTGTGTGCGTAATATAGACGCGCGTAAAATATGGACTGATAGGTTGATAGGTATCAGTAGACAATAGGTAGGAAACAACATAAATAATGATGTATAGAGAATGAAGTTGTTGTTTTTTTTTTATTATTATTATTATTATTATTATTATTATTATTATTATTATTAAAGAATTTACCATACATTCAATACGGAAGATGTCAAAATACTAAACACGTGATTCAGTGTTCAAGGTATGGAAAACGTGAAGAGAATTAAGTTACTTTATGACGTCATAGTTATTGAATTTTGTACGTATAATACAAATCATTATTAGGAAGATTTACAAGAACGAATTAGAGGCAAAGAGTGGGCATTAATGACTAAGAAGTACAACTACGGGTTCCAATCCTGTTATATGCAATGTGTATGCATAATCTAGGGACGAGGGTGAGATTCAAGACAATCATAATTAATTAATAACTTCTATAACAAATAAAAATGGATACGACTAAACCATAGGTATGGTAGATCGTAGGGTTTTGACACGAACAAAAATAGGAAGCCACAAGTAAAATTATTATCCAAACTCGCGTTAAGCGATTTTGGTTCTTATGTAAAAATGAATATTGATTATTCATTGTCCATATATATATATATATATATATATATATATATATATATATATATCGTAAAGAACGACGCTTTACGTTATTTATACTGCGTGTTCTTTGCAGTTATATATATATATATATATATATATATATATATATATATATATATATATGTCGTAAAGAACGACGCTTTACGTTATTTATACTGCGTGTTCTTTGCAGTTGTATATATATATATATATATATATATATATATATATATATATATATACGGCAGGAGGGACTTGTTCCTCGAAGATGGACTTCATCTTAATGAAGTTGGAGCTGCGCGTTTAGGAAGACTATTTCATAATACTGTCTCTTCTTTTCAGGCTGCCGTAAGCCGAACGGTCCCAGCGTAAATTCCACAAATTTCCCCCGCGCTCGCGAAGGTGTCGCAATTACAAACAATTTGAAGGTTCTATCCTTAAATGCTCGTAGCCTACGAAATAAAATAAACGAATTTTTTTCTTTAATTGCTTGTAAAGACTATGATTTAATTGCGATAAATGAATCGTGGCTTAGCACTGAAACACGTGACTTTGTAGGGGAGTATCAAATTAAAGGTTATAGACTTTTTGTTAAAAACAGAATAGGTAGGCGAGGAGGCGGTGTTATGTTGTATATCAAAGATAATATTGCGAACGTTATAGAAGTAAAGCACTCAATTCCAGAACCGATAGATTCGACTATAGCAGAACTTAAATTGAACGATTTCAAACTTCTTGTTGCGGTTATATATAGGCCCCCAAATCAAACAGCTGCTACGGACGAAGCGTTATATCGTGAACTAAAGAGAATAATCGGTAGTGAGCAGGCTTTAGTTATGGGTGACTTTAATTGCGCCAACGTGAATTACGATACAATGCAGGGAGACGCGGAAGGTAATCGTTTAGTTAATTTTCTCGAGGATAGCTTTCTTATTCAAAAGGTTGGGGAACCTACGAGGTTGGACAGTATTTTAGATTTAGTAATAACTACGGATGATAGGCTAATTACTGATCTTCAAGTAATAGAACCGTTGAGCAATAGCGATCACAATATGGTAGAGTTTGTCCTCTCAGTAAGTCACTCGAAACCAACTAACTCGACTAAAATTCCTAGCTTCCAGCACGCAGACTTTAGTAAATTTCGAAATAAATTTTCACACGTCAATTGGGAAAACGTAATGGGGAACTCCAACGCAAAACTAATGTGGGAATCGTTCGTAACGGTATTTAGGACTATAAATGAGGAATGTGTACCGTACAAAATTAAGCGTGCGAAAGTAAACAACAAGCCCTTGTGGTTTACTTCTAGAGTAGGAGACATTATAAAGAGTAGAGAGAGGGCTTATAGGCTATACAAGTGCGATAAAGATAATCTGTTGTTACGAAACAACTACATATCTCTAAGGCGTGAAGCTAAAAGTGTAATAAAAAAGTCAAAACGCGAATTTGAAATCTCCATAGCTCGTGACGGTAAAGAAAACCCCAAGCGATTCTTTCAATACGTCAATAATAGAAATCCAGTAAAAAGTGTCTTAGGTCCATTAAAAAATGGAAATGGAGATCTAGTCTCTGAAAACAAGGAAATGGCTACCTTGCTAAACGAATTTTTTACGTCAGTTTTTACTATAGAAGATGTAACGAATATCCCTACGGTCATAGACATAATACCTTTTGATAATGGTAATATTTTGGATAATATTGTCGTTAGTGAAGGGGAAGTAATGCGCTATATTGATAAAATGAAAACGCGTAAATCACCGGGTCCGGATTCCATATATCCCATACAACTAAAAGAATTAAAAGATAGCATTGTTGTGCCGCTAACAAAGATTTTTAATGCGTCTATTTCTGAGGGGTGCGTACCAGATAATTTCAAGTTAGCAAACGTAACACCTATCTTTAAGAAAGGCGATAAAGGTGCGGCGGGAAATTATAGGCCAATCAGTTTAACGTCTGTTGTAGGTAAGCTACTGGAATCAATAATTAGGGATCGTATAGTCGAACACTTAGAAGTGCATAATCTGGTTAGAAATACGCAGCACGGTTTTAGGCGAAACAAATCTTGCTTAACTAATCTTTTAGAATTTTTCCAAAGCGTGGTTAACGTTTACGATAGACATCGGGCGGTTGATGTAGTGTATTTAGATTTTCAAAAAGCGTTTGACACCGTGCCGCACAAAAGACTGATTGAAAAAACTAAGGCTCATGGAATCAGGGGTGTAGTAATAAATTGGCTAGAAGAATGGTTGCGAGGCAGGAAACAGAGGGTGGTCGTTGATGGAGCGGAGTCGTGTTGGGCTAATGTAGCGAGTGGCGTTCCTCAGGGTTCTGTATTGGGCCCCTTGCTTTTTCTTATATATATTAACGATTTAGATGTCGGCCTAGTCAGTACAGTTTCAAAGTTTGCGGATGACACGAAGCTGGGTGGTAGGGCGATTAATGACGAAGATAGAGGTAAAATTCAGGAAGATCTGAATAAAATCGTTGATTGGTCAGTCACATGGCAAATGAGATTTAACGTGGATAAGTGCAAAATTATGCATATAGGTTCGCGTAACGGTAATTTTGCGTATAGTATGTCAGGGAAAGATTTAACAAGCGTAGAGCAGGAAAAAGATTTAGGAGTTATAGTCACTGGTGATTTAAAAGTAGCGAAACAAAGTACAGCGGCGGTCAATAAGGCGAACAAAGTGTTAGGTTTTATAGCTCGAAATTTTGAGTACAAATCGCGCGATATTATAGTTCCTCTTTATAAATCATTAGTTAGACCCCATTTGGAGTACGCGGTCCAATTTTGGAATCCGCATATGCGCAAAGATATAGACAAAATCGAAAGAGTTCAAAGACGAGCAACTAAGATGATTCCGTCTCTTAGGTCAAAGTCGTACGAGGATAGGCTTAAAGAGTTAAAATTGACTACACTCGAGACTAGGAGGTTAAGGGGTGATCTAATCCAGGTTTTCAAAATTATGAATGGGTTTGATAACGTAGATAGAGATAGCTTTTTCGAAATATCTCAATATAATAGGACTAGAAATAACGGGTGTAAGTTGACAAGTAGAAGGTTCGAGACAGCAGTTGCGAAAAACTTTTTTACGCATAGAATAGTAAATAGCTGGAATAGTTTGCCGGTAGAAGTAATTAGTAGCACGTCTATAAACATGTTTAAGAATCGATTGGACGCGCATGTTGATAGAAAGGGTATAGTTTAAGGTAGTAAAATTAAGGCTTTGTGGGGATAGATCCCACAGCTCAACACAAGTGTTGTGGGATATAGGGAGGCAGCGTCTTGGGTTAGGGGATACTCTCTGTCCTTACACACCCCATTTAAAGAGATTCCTCTGCCGAGCGGTGCCCCCCATAGTACTGTGAGGTATTGAAAAACTCATGATCTTCACTTGCCCCACAAACACCTTTAAATGGGAGACCCATAATGGGTGCACACACATTTCTACATTACTGTACAGTCTTTACAGCCACACCTACACTTTTCCTCGTAAGTGTATATATTGTAATGTATATGGTTGTAAATTTGACTTGGTCCGCAATCGATATGAACCGTGACTTGATGGATACCGTAATGAAATTGACTGGATTCTTTGGATCTGATATATTTGCATGTCCGTTATATAATAGATATAGAGTGTAACATATTTGTGGATAGTAGTCTATTATGACTTGATCCTCTGGATCGAGAGATTCTATCTTTAGTTTTAAATCGATAATTAATTATTTTTAAATTGATAATGTATATGGTTGTAAATTTTGACTTGGTCCGCAATCGATATGGACCGTGACTTGATGGATACCGTAATGAAATTGACTGGATTCTTTGGATCTGATATATTTGCATGTCCGTTATAAATAGATATATAATGTAACATATTTGTGGATAGTAGTCTATTATGACTTGCTCCTCTGGACCGAGAGATTCTATCTTTAGTTTTAAACCGATAATTAATTATTTTTAAATTGATAATTATTTAGTTTCGTAAAAATTGGTCGTTGCCAATTTACCGGCAGTTTTTAAATAAGTTTCTTATGTTCTTGTGGTTCGGAACCCACGTAAAATTGTAGGTCCCCTCCGCCACCACGGAGGACATACACAATTACGAACACAGTTAGGTAGACCAGCCATGAGTGGATCCTAGGGTCTTTGTTGGTCTGAAACATTATAACATTATAACATTATATATATATATATAATATATATATATATATATATATATAAACCACCTAATTCTCTCATACGTAATCACTCTCACAACAATAACCACCCAATTTCACAGTCTAATTTCGCCGTTCTTGCTGCCGGAAGCTCTGACCTTAAACTTAAAATTATGGAGTCTCTGTTTATTTATAAACTAAAACCAGACCTAAATTCTGACGAATCATCGATAGATCTGCTATGTTTTGGTTAAGGTACTAGTTTATTTTATTTACGTTTCAGTTTTAATGCTTTTACTTTTTATAATTTTAACTTTTTAAGTTCACATTTATTTACCTTTTAGTTTTAATGTTTTACATTTAATTAGCTACTTTTTATAATTTTGTAAGTTTATTTTAAATTGTTATTAAGCAAATTGTATTTTGTATGTGATTTGGCGTTTTATTGTTTTAGCCCTGAAGATGGAATTAGTGCATTCCGAAACGTTGGTACTATTAAACCTTGAAGGATGTTTGTATTTTCTCTGGTGTTCCTGTTTATTATATATATATATATATATATATATATATATATATATATATATATATACTGTATATATATATATAACATGTAAAATATATTTAGACTTTGCAAAGATAAGCAAAATTAATAATATATCAAATAATTTTGAATAAATAAAAGAAAATAGAAAAAAATAAAAGTAAAAATGCCAACACATACCAGTATGTGTTTGGCAGTTGCCCTAGAATACATACATCACCCACCCACTAAAAAATCCTTAGGTTTAGCACTGGCCCATGGAGAGAGGGTGACAGAAGAACAAGGTCATCAGCATATATTAACTTATTAATTTTTTCCTTTCCAATGACACAGCCAGTACGTGCAGTTTTTAGTTCATTGGTAAGGTCATCCATGTCTATACAGAAAAGATAGGGTGATAATATACCTCCTTGCCTAACACCATTAGTTACCTTAAAACCTGGTGATACAGTGCTTTTCCATCTTACAAACATGGTCTGCTCTGTATACCAGAATGCAACTATCCTAAGTATATATTTAGGTACTTCTCGACACAAGAGTTTCTTGAAAAGTTTGTGATGGTTAACCCTATCAAATGCTTTTGATGCATCCAAAAAACAGGAATATACATTGCTACTTGACATCTTGTACTTTAGGACGGCTTCCTTTAGCATATAAATACACATGTTAGTACCATGTTTCACTCTAAAGCCAACCTGATTGTCATAAGTGTGCAAGTAAGTACTTATTCTATTATAAATGACATATTCTAACACCTTAGAAAGTATACTGGCAAGTGCTATTGGCCTATAATTATTCTTATCACAGATACTAGCACCCTTATTTTTAACAACTGGCAACAATACAACTGACAAAATGGACTGTGGCAAGTACTTATGTATCATACAGCTTGTGAAACACATTGCAAGCATAAGTATTATACGAGGGCTACAACATTTTAAATGTTCTGCGTGTATGCCATCTAGGCAACAACTTTTGTTATCATCTAACAGTCAGGGATTCCCAAAGTGGTCTGTACAGACCCCCAGGGGTCTGTAGGAAGCTTCCAGGGGGTCTCTAAGCTTTTGGAAAGATAGTAACATTAACTATATTAACTATATTAACTATATTAATATTTAGGGGTCCTTGGTGGTAAAAGTTTGGGAACCCCTGAATTCTAACTTATGAATAGCCTGACAGATTTCTGAGTCATTAATTAGTAGCTCCTCAGAGCGTTCTACATTTAGGCATATACAGTCGACTCCACTTAAAAAGGTCACTTAATTAGCAGGTCATATGGTTTAAGCAGGTCATCTTGCTAAATCCCAAATATTTTTATATGTCTGCCATTATAATTATATATTGATAAGAAGGTCACGTCTAGGATAGGTAAGCCGCTTAATGAGGTTAAAAATACAAGTATCAGTCAGAACTATTTTTGCCACTTTCCACCAGAATTAGATTTATTACCGTAAGAAAATATTTACCGTGAGAAAATATTTACCGTGAGAAAATAACCATTCCAAACAGATTATTATCGGATTATTGAAAGAGAAGATTTTGATAGAATGGCAGAAATATCAGAAAATGAAGGCATTTTTGAATAGGCAACAGACGAAAAAATCATTGCAGGAATTAAACAAAAAGAAGACAGCGAAGATCAAGATAGCGACGATGATGAAAATGAAACATATACACCCCTTTCCCGTAAAGAAATTTCGACTCTTTCGAATTTATTAGATAGATATGGAAATATGCAAGGCAACCTTTCAACTTTAAAACATATTTCCGCTATACAAACAGAACTGAGTAAATTGTGCGCAAATAATTTAAAACAAGCTACCATCAATGATTATTTTCGTGAATAAATACTGTATGACGTATTTTAACCCTATTGATCCAAAGTTGTATATACAATTAATGTTTTTTAATAAATTAAATAAAGTACTGTAAGACTGTATTTTAATAAAAAAAAACTATTGAGTGAGTTAGTGTTTAATATACTGTACCTCTTTACTGTTATAACAAGGTAGAACAACAATAGAGCGTATAAAGAGTTAATGGAATGGTAATAATATATGTATCCTGCCTATAACACTAAGAAATGGATAAACAGGTCGGCCGCATAAGAAGGTCAGAAACGTTTAGTCCCAAAGCGACCTTTTTATCCGGATTTGACTGTATTTAGTCTATCCCCCCGAGACAATTAAATAGGGTTTCATAATGATTTTTCCACAGTTCTGCAATATTTTTTGTACCTTGTATATCTGTTAGAAAATCTAGAAGAGGAAGAACCATTGTTGTCCCAAGGCGATATGATGACTAAGCTGATTGATGCAGCATTGCTTGTATATATTAAGTTAAGGTGTATATATATATATCCATCTCATAATTGTAAGGTTAGTGAAAAATTAACTTAATTTAGAGCTAGCATTTTTGGGCTCTTGTGGCATCATTGTTTGGCCACTCTGGTGGCATCATTTTGGGGCGCTGCGCGTCCTTTCTACTCGTTTGTGGAACGTCGTACTTACAGGGTGTGGTCTTATAGAGAGCTCTCTTGCAATTCAGTTTGGTTGTTTAGATACAAGATTGTTGCATCGTGCAATAGTCCAGGTTGTGTTGTTGTTGCAAGGTTGAGAAAGAAGACCATAAATAGTGGCCCTTTTGTTTTTATCTTAAATTCATACAATTGAGGCCTAAGGTAGGCCCACATCGAGTCAGCAACCCTGAGGTAGGACCTAATAGGATCTCAAATCCGTAAGTTTTAATTTTAGCCTAACTTGGGCTGTAGGTTGAACTGGCCCTTTAGAACTTGGCCGTTCACGGCTCAGCTGGGATTTTGAACCCAACAAATAAATAAATAACATGGTCCTTCAGAACCGGATTCTAGCCCAAGACTGAGTCAGTGACTATTTTTCGGCAAAGTTCTGATCTGATTGTGCAAATTGTAGCCCAAGTTAGGCCTAGACGGGTTGAGCATTATTGAATTAAGGTCCCAGGGTAGAAAGTTTGGTCGCCCAATTGCAAAACTTGGCCACTCGTCTGTCGTTGTTTTTGGCCTACATTTTACCGGTTTGGTTAATTTTGGTTTATTATTGAATTAAGGTCCCAGGGTAGAAAGTTTGGTCGCTCAATTGCGAAACTTGGCCACTCGTCTGTCGTTGTTTTTGGCCTACATTTTACCTGTTTGGTTAAATTTGGTTTATTATTCGTAGGCGAAGGTTGCAGACTTCGGTGCACCAGTTACTTGGGTGGAAAAATTGGTATTCCATACTGGTGGTTGGTTAGTACCCCACCTAGCAATTCAGTTTATTTGAAAAAAGCAAAATTTACGTTTGATCAGTTTGGTTAAGTATTTCTGCCAATTCAGCTCATTTGGCATTGAGCCCAATTGTTGTTTGCATTGAAGATGAGTGCATCTGAATTGAACAAGTTTAAAAAAAGGAGAAGCGCCTACAAAGGTCTAATTACAAAGGTCATTGCCACAATAGATTCTGCCATAGAGCAAGAGGATTTAAAATTAGTGACTGCGCAGCTTTCCATATTAGAAACTAAAAAGGTTGCTCTAAGTGAAGTAAATGTTAAAATTGAGGCTCTTATAGAAGAGGATGAAATAGAAAATAACATAATTTATTTTGAAGAGATTATTGATGATATAATTAAAGTAGGCCACCGAGCAAAAGAGTTTAGCAGCTCATTACAGTTAGAGACCAGGTCTAAAAATGAAACACAACACTCAACAAATGATGTTTGTGAAGTTAAGGTTAACAGATCTGCAGTTCAATTACCGAGGCTTGTACTCAAAACATTTTCTGGGAGTATTCAGGAATGGCAAGGATGGGCAGACAGTTTTCAATCAGCAGTTCGTTCTAGTCAAGTGTTAAGTGTGGTGGAGAAGTTTAATTATTTGCAGTCCCTCTTGGAAGGGGAGGCAGCAAAGACAATAGCAGGATTAGCATTAACAGAGGCTAATTATAATGTAGCTTGGGATATATTAAAGAAACGGTTTGGTAAGCCAGAAATCTTAATTAAAAGCCACCTCCGTGAACTTTTATCTATACCTCCTGTTAATAATCCTAATAGTGTCAAGGAGTTACGGCAGTTATATGATGAATTTGAAGTTAGAACTAGGTCCCTGGACAACTTGGGTGTAGGAATGGAAAGGTATGGTATAATGTTGGTTACTATACTGGAGTCTAAATTGCCTAGCTCAATTTTGCTTGAATTAAGTAGGGGACACTCTACAGAACATGTGTACATCCCCCTTCAGCAGATGTTAAGTCTTTTAGGCACAGAATTAGCAAGACGAGAGGGAATTGAGTTTGCACAGTGGGATGTTAAACAAGGGGACAAAGGCAGGCACAGCACCAAAGTTTCTACAAAAAGGAATAGCCCAGGTACAGTGTCAGCTCTACATGCATCCTCTGAGAATAAATTAAAGGGAATCAAGGAATGCATATTTTGCGAAGGCAACCACAAGTCATATAAATGTGAGGTGGCTGAGGCTTTACCTTTTGAGGAGAGAAAGGACAGGGTAACTAAGTCCACAGCATGTTTTAAATGTTTTTGGAAAGGTCACAGAGCAAGGTTTGTAAGTTTAAAATTTTGTGCAAAAAATGTCATGGCAGGCATCAGCCATTATTGTGTGAAAACACTCCTAGTAGACCTACCCCAGAAGTAGAGACATCAGTGGCACATGCCACTGCTATGCAAGGAGTAAAAGTAAAGGGGGATTATTGCAAACAACTGCAGCCTTATTAATTGGGAATGATGGAGAAGCTACTGTAAGAGTGTTGTTTGATAGTGGTAGCCAGTGTAGCTTTATTAAGACCAGAATTTCCAGAAAATTGAAGTTTAAAGAACTTAAGAGGGAAAATTTAAGAATTTCTGGGTTTGGGGGTTCCATTCAAAACCGAACCAAATTTAAGAAGGTAGAAGTTCTGGTTAAGGGGTTGTTACCACAAAGTCCCACTATCAAGGTCCAAGCTGTAGAGATTGAGGAACTTTGTGCTCCAGTCACTACTTGTTTAGATATGGCATGTGTTCAAGAATTGCAAGTTAAAGGAATTAATTTGGGCAATAATAAGTTTGAAGGAACAGAAGATATTACTGTAGTCTTTTGATTGGAGCTGACTATTATTGGGACTTCATCACTGGTAATATTGTCCGTACATCTCAAGGCCCGGTAGCTATTGAAAGTAAGCTAGGCTGGATGCTACATGGTAGCTATTGCAATGAAATGGAAATTAAGGCTCTTTTTGTTAAGATTGAGGAGAACAGCCATGGTTTGGAAAGGCATTTGAAAGCGTTTTTGGGAACTTGAATCCATTGGCATAAAGGACAAACAGGCAAGTACAGTGAACAATGATGTTTTAGAGCAATTTGAAAAAGGGATTGGGTTTAGAGATGGTTGCTATGAAGTTGGCCTCCCTTGGAAGGATTCTTGCAAACCTGGTTCAAACCTTCAGCTAGCTAATCGGAGGTTGGAGACTTCATTGTACAGGCTAAGAAAAAATGAGGAGTTGTTAATTGAATACAATGAGGCCATCCTAAGCTATGTAAGGGAGGGCTATGCTGAAAGAGTGCAAGGTGAGCTGGTGAGCAAGGAGGCACATTATCTGCCACACCATGCAGTGGTACGGCGAGACAAAACTACCACCAAACTGAGGGTAGTTTTTGATGGCTCAGCCAAGGACAAAGGTGGTGTGTCCTTGAATGACTGTTTGGATGCTGGGCCAAATTTAAATGCAGATTTATTTTCCTTGTTACTGAGATTCAGGTTTGGTAGAGTAGCATTGACTGCAGATGTGAAGCAAGCCTTTCTTTTTGCGGATAAAGTTAAAACCAGAGGACAGAGATGCAGTAAGGTATCTGTGGGTGGATACGAAAGACTTGTTCGAAAATGAACCTAAGGTTCAAGCATATAGAATGAAATCAGTGTTGTTTGGCCTCAGCTCTAGTCCATTTCTGTTGGCAGCTACTATGCAGTACCATTTAAAAAAATATTCTGAAGTCTATCCTAATACTATTGAACACATAAGGAAAAATTTTTATGTTGATGATTTGCTGTGTTCCGTGGATAATACAGAAATGGCTAAACAGATATTCATGGAGGCTAGAGGTATAATGAGGGAGGCTGGCATGGAACTTAGAAAATGGCAGACCAATCATTCTCAATTACAAGAGTTTATGAGTCAGTCCTGTGTAGTACCTGATGCAGCAGAAAGTATTGAGGATTCTGGTATTAAGGAGTTGTGGGCAATAGACGCAAAGGTGCTAGGCATTGTTTGGCAGCAAGGAGATGATTTGTTTACCTTCAATGGGAAATCTTTAGTAGAGCTGGCTGAGAAGGAGACAAGGTGGACAAAACGTACAGCTCTTAGTTTGGCTTCAAAGGTCTTTGATCCTCTTGGATTCCTGGCTCCATTTGTGATAAAGTAAAAAATTTGGTTTCAGAGCCTCTGGGAAATTGGACTTGGTTGGGACCAAGAGTTACCTGATCATATGGTGGTAAGGTGGAAATATTGGTTCAAAGAATTGGCACATCTTGGAGACATTGAAATCCCAAGATGGTACTTTGGGGAGTTGAACAATAGTCCAGGCAATTTGGAGCTGCACATCTTTTGTGATGCAAGTGAGGAAGCCTATGCAACTTGTATTTATATAAGAGGCGCATTGCAAGAGGAAGTAAGTTGCAAGTTGGTTGCTGCAAAGAGCAGAGTAGCACCTTTGAAAATGCTTTCTGTTCCAAGGTTAGAATTGATGGGTGCAGTTATTGCTAGTCGGCTTGCAGTTACAGTGCAAAAGTCTTTGGCCCTCTATGAAATTCCAAGCTATTATTGGACAGACTCCACTATAGTTTGGCACTGGTTAAGAAGTCAGGCAAGGAAATGGAAACCATTTGTTGCCAATAGGGTGGAGGAAATTCAAGCGCACACAGATCCCAAGCAATGGAAGCATTGTCCAGGCACCCAAAACCCAGCTGATTTACCAACACGAGGAATTTCAGTGAAAGATCTTGCACAGTCAAGTTTGTGGTGGAATGGGCCAGAGTGGCTAAAACTTGGAAGTGAAAACTGGCCTTCTAATCAGCCTATTGTAGGAGAATGCCAGGCTGAAGAAGTATGGGTGAGTGAGGTGAGAAAATGCACTGTGAACAGTTGTCAAGTTATGCAGCAGGACCCCATATTGAGACTTGAGAACATTAGCAGTCTGAAAAGATTGTTAAGAGTGACAGCATGGGTATATAGATTTACCAACAATATTAAGGGAGAAACAAGAAGGGAAGGAATTCTGAACAGTAATGAGATTCAGCAAGCCAGGAAATACTGGGTGGTATATGTGCAGAAGGAAAAATTTGGTGAAGAGAGGGAATTGCTCACCAGCCATCCATTACAGGTTCTACCAACACATTCTGCTCTCAAGGGTTTGGATGTGTTTTTGGATCAGGATTTATTGAGAGTAGGAGGTAGACTACAGTTTTCTGGGCTTCCAGAGGAGAAAAGACATCCAATTTTGCTACCTTCTGGGGGGCACTTTGTGGACCTTTTGATCATGGATACTCATCATAAGCTGTTACATGCTGGAGTTAGAGAAGTGATAATAGAGATCAGACAACAGTTTTGGATTCCCAAAATTAGACAAGTAGTAAAAAAGGTCGTGCATAAATGTGTGGTTTGCAAGCGTTGGAGTGCAAAGCCTTATTATGAAAAGGTGGCTCCACTTCCAAGAGAACGGTGTGTCTATACTGCCCCATTTGATGTAGTGGGAGTAGACTTTGCAGGGCCAGTCTATGTGTATGAGCGAGAGGAGTCTAACAAAGGTTATATATGTCTTTTCACCTGTGCTACCACCAGAGCAATCCATTTGGAGTTGGTAAGCAACTTAAGTAGTGATGTATTTCTTTTGGCCTTTAAAAGGTTTGTGAACAGAAGGGGTTTCCCAAATAAAATCATATCGGATAATGCAAAAACCTTCAAAAAGGCTGCAAAGGAACTCCAAGAAATTTGGTCCTTGCTAAAGGAGGAAGGATTCCAATCCTACTTTTCACACCAAGGGGTACAGTGGGAGTTTATTGTTGAGAGAGCAACATGGTGGGGAGGATTTTGGGAAAGGCTAGTGAGAAGTATAAAGTGTCCATTAAAGAAACTTTTAGCTAATGCTCATTTGAGCAAAGAAGAATTCTGCACTGTTTTATGTGAAGTAGAAGCAATGGTGAACAGTAGGCCTATCACTTTTGTTTATAACAGTATGCAGGATGCAGAGCCATTGACACCAAATCATTTTCTTTGTGGTAAACGATTAACATCAAGCCCCAATGTGCCAGAAGACTTGCAGCCTATCCAGAGCACTCAAGGAGAGTTAACTAGACGGTTCAGGTACCTTGAAGAGCTACAAGATCAGTTATGGAAGAGGTGGCAGATGGAATACTTGCCAGAACTCAATTATTACCCATCAGGCAAGGTAAAGGGCTCCACTGCAAATTGTATCAAGGTGGGAGAAGTGGTAATGATTGGGGATGAAAGACCAAGGCAATGCTGGAAGCTTGGCATAATTGAAGAGTTGTTTGTTGGCAAAGACAATTTAGTTAGGTCTGCACTGGTAAAGACTTCAGGAGGAAAGTTAAAGAGACCTATACAAAAACTCTATGCTTTAGAAATCAGCAAAAACAGATAGTCAAGATGAAACATTTGAGTTACAGCCTCATGGAGAAGGCTTGGCTAACCTTGCAGAAGGTAATGACAACAATGCCTCTTCGGTGGGGAGTGTTAGAAAATCTAGAAGAGGAAGAACCATTGTTGTCCCAAGGCGATATGATGACTAAGCTGATTGATGCAGCATTGCTTGTATATATTAAGTTAAGGTGTATATATATATCCATCTCATAATTGTAAGGTTAGTGAAAAATTAACTTAATTTAGAGCTAGCATTTTTGGGCTCTTGTGGCATCATTGTTTGGCCACTCTGGTGGCATCATTTTGGGGCGCTGCGCGTCCTTTCTACTCGTTTGTGGAACGTCGTACTTACAGGGTGTGGTCTTATAGAGAGCTCTCTTGCAATTCAGTTTGGTTGTTTAGATACAAGATTGTTGCATCGTGCAATAGTCCAGGTTGTGTTGTTGTTGCAAGGTTGAGAAAGAAGACCATAAATAGTGGCCCTTTTGTTTTATCTTAAATTCATACAATTGAGGCCTAAGGTAGGCCCACATCGAGTCAGCAACCCTGAGGTAGGACCTAATAGGATCTCAAATCCGTAAGTTTTAATTTAGCCTAACTTGGGCTGTAGGTTGAACTGGCCCTTTAGAACTTGGCCGTTCACGGCTCAGCTGGGATTTTGAACCCAACAAATAAATAAATAACATGGTCCTTCAGAACCGGATTCTAGCCCAAGACTGAGTCAGTGACTATTTTTCGGCAAAGTTCTGATTGTGCAAATTGTAGCCCAAGTTAGGCCTAGACGGGTTGAGCATTATTGAATTAAGGTCCCAGGGTAGAAAGTTTGGTCGCTCAATTGCGAAACTTGGCCACTCGTCTGTCGTTGTTTTTGGCCTACATTTTACCGTTTGGTTAAATTTGGTTATTATTCGTAGGCGAAGGTTGCAGACTTCGGTGCACCAGTTACTTGGGTGGAAAAATTGGTATTCCATACTGGTGGTTGGTTAGTACCCCACCTAGCAATTCAGTTTATTTGAAAAAAGCAAAATTTACGTTTGATCAGTTTGGTTAAGTATTTCTGCCAATTCAGCTCATTTGGCATTGAGCCAAATTGTTGTTTGCATTGAAGATGAGTGCATCTGAATTGAACAAGTTTAAAAAAAGGAGAAGCGCCTACAAAGGTCTAATTACAAAGGTCATTGCCACAATAGATTCTGCCATAGAGCAAGAGGATTTAAAATTAGTGACTGCGCAGCTTTCCATATTAGAAACTAAAAAGGTTGCTCTAAGTGAAGTAAATGTTAAAATTGAGGCTCTTATAGAAGAGGATGAAATAGAAAATAACATAATTTATGTTGAAGAGATTATTGATGATATAATTAAAGTAGGCCACCGAGCAAAAGAGTTTAGCAGCTCATTACAGTTAGAGACCAGGTCTAAAAATGAAACACAACACTCAACAAATGATGTTTGTGAAGTTAAGGTTAACAGATCTGTAGTTCAATTACCGAGGCTTGTACTCAAAACATTTCTGGGAGTATTCAGGAATGGCAAGGATGGGCAGACAGTTTTCAATCAGCAGTTCATTCTAGTCAAGTGTTAAGTGCGGTGGAGAAGTTTAATTATTTGCAGTCCCTCTTGGAAGGGGAGGCAGCAAAGACAATAGCAGGATTAGCATTAACAGAGGCTAATTATAATGTAGCTTGGGATATATTAAAGAAACGGTTTGGTAAGCCAGAAATCTTAATTAAAAGCCACCTCCGTGAACTTTTATCTATACCTCCTGTTAATAATCCTAATAGTGTCAAGGAGTTACGGCAGTTATATGATGAATTTGAAGTTAGAACTAGGTCCCTGGACAACTTGGGTGTAGGAATGGAAAGGTATGGTATAATGTTGGTTACTATACTGGAGTCTAAATTGCCCAGCTCAATTTTGCTTGAATTAAGTAGGGGACACTCTACAGAACATGTGTACATCCCCTTCAGCAGATGTTAAGTCTTTTAGGCACAGAATTAGCAAGACGAGAGGGAATTGAGTTTGCACAGTGGGATGTTAAACAAGGGGACAAAGGCAGGCACAGCACCAAAGTTTCTACAAAAGGAATAGCCCAGGTACAGTGTCAGCTCTACATGCATCCTCTGAGAATAAATTAAAGGGAATCAAGGAATGCATATTTTGCGAAGGCAACCACAAGTCATATAAATGTGAGGTGGCTGAGGCTTTACCTTTTGAGGAGAGAAAGGACAGGGTAACTAAGTCCACAGCATGTTTTAAATGTTTTTGAAAGGTCACAGAGCAAGGTTTGTAAGTTTAAAATTTGTGCAAAAAATGTCATGGCAGGCATCAGCCATTATTGTGTGAAAACACTCCTAGTAGGCCTACCCCAGAAGTAGAGACATCAGTGGCACATGCCACTGCTATGCAAGGAGTAAAAGTAAAGGGGGATTATTGCAAACAACTGCAGCCTTATTAATTGGGAATGATGGAGAAGCTACTGTAAGAGTGTTGTTTGATAGTGGTAGCCAGTGTAGCTTTATTAAGACCAGAATTTCCAGAAAATTGAAGTTTAAAGAACTTAAGAGGGAAAAATTTAAGAATTTCTGGGTTTGGGGGTTCCATTCAAAACCGAACCAAATTTAAGAAGGTAGAAGTTCTGGTTAAGGGGTTGTTACCACAAAGTCCCACTATCAAGGTCCAAGCTGTAGAGATTGAGGAACTTTGTGCTCAGTCACTACTTGTTTAGATATGGCATGTGTTCAAGAATTGCAAGTTAAAGGAGTTAATTTGGGCAATAAAAGTTTGAAGGAACAGAAGATATTAGTCTTTTGATTGGAGCTGACTATTATTGGGACTTCATCACTGGTAATATTGTCCGTACATCTCAAGGCCCGGTAGCTATTGAAAGTAAGCTAGGCTGGATGCTACATGGTAGCTATTGCAATGAATGGAAATTAAGGCTCTTTTTGTTAGATTGAGGAGAACAGCCATGGTTTGGAAAGGCATTTGAAAGCGTTTTGGGAACTTGAATCCATTGGCATAAAGGACAAACAGGCAAGTACAGTGAACAATGATGTTTTAGAGCAATTTGAAAAAGGGATTGGGTTTAGAGATGGTTGCTATGAAGTTGGCCTCCCTTGGAAGGATTCTTGCAAACCTGGTTCAAACTTCAGCTAGCTAATCGGAGGTGGAGACTTCATTGTACAGGCTAAGAAAAAATGAGGAGTTGTTAATTGAATACAATGAGGCCATCCTAAGCTATGTAAGGGAGGGCTATGCTGAAAGAGTGCAAGGTGAGCTGGTGAGCAAGG
Source organism: Bathynomus jamesi (assembly GCA_023014485.1). NCBI lineage: Eukaryota > Metazoa > Arthropoda > Malacostraca > Isopoda > Cirolanidae > Bathynomus > Bathynomus jamesi. The sequence goes on from JAJOZX010008631.1 coordinate 186,963, forward strand.
AGGCACATTATCTGCCACACCATGCAGTGGTACGGCGAGACAAAACTACCACCAAACTGAGGGTAGTTTTTGATGGCTCAGCCAAGGACAAAGGTGGTGTGTCCTTGAATGACTGTTTGGATGCTGGGCCAAATTTAAATGCAGATTTATTTTCCTTGTTACTGAGATTCAGGTTGGTAGAGTAGCATTGACTGCAGATGTGAAGCAAGCCTTTTTGCGGATAAAGTTAAAACAGAGGACAGAGATGCAGTAAGGTATCTGTGGGTGGATACGAAAGACTTGTTGGAAAATGAACCTAAGGTTCAAGCATATAGAATGAAAACAGTGTTGTTTGGCCTCAGCTCTAGTCCATTTCTGTTGGCAGCTACTATGCAGTACCATTTAAAAAATATTCTGAAGTCTATCCTAATACTATTGAACACATAAGGAAAAATTTTTATGTTGATGATTTGCTGTGTTCCGTGGATAATACAGAAATGGCTAAACAGATATTCATGGAGCTAGAGGTATAATAAGGTAGGCTGGCATGGAACTTAGAAAATGGCAGACCAATCTTTCTCAATTACAAGAGTTTATGAGTCAGTCCTGTGTAGTACCTGATGCAGCAGAAAGTATTGAGGATTCTGGTATTAAGGAGTTGTGGGCAATAGACGCAAAGGTGCTAGGCATTGTTTGGCAGCAAGGAGATGATTTGTTTACCTTCAATGGGAAATCTTAGTAGAGCTGGCTGAGAAGGAGACAAGGTGGACAAAACGTACAGCTCTTAGTTTGGCTTCAAAGGTCTTTGATCCTGGATTCCTGGCTCCATTTGTGATAAAGTAAAAAATTTGGTTTCAGAGCCTCTGGGAAATTGGACTTGGTTGGGACCAAGAGTTACCTGATCATATGGTGGTAAGGTGGAAATATTGGTTCAAAGAATTGGCACATCTTGGAGACATTGAAATCCCAAGATGGTACTTTGGGGAGTTGAACAATAGTCCAGCAATTTGGAGCTGCACATCTTTTTGATGCAAGTGAGGAAGCCTATGCAACTTGTATTTATATAAGAGGCGCATTGCAAGAGGAAGTAAGTTGCAAGTTGGTTGCTGCAAAGAGCAGAGTAGCACTTTGAAAATGCTTTCTGTTCCAAGGTTAGAATTGATGGGTGCAGTTATGCTATAGTCGGCTTGCAGTTACAGTGCAAAAGTCTTTGGCCCTCTATGAAATTCCAAGCTATTATTGGACAGACTCCACTATAGTTTGGCACTGGTTAAGAAGTCAGGCAAGGAAATGGAAACCATTTGTTGCCAATAGGGTGGAGGAAATTCAAGCGCACACAGATCCAAGCAATGGAAGCATTGTCCAGGCACCCAAAACCCAGCTGATTTCCAACACGAGGAATTTCAGTGAAAGATCTTGCACAGTCAAGTTTGTGGTGGAATGGGCCAGAGTGGCTAAAACTTGGAAGTGAAAACTGGCCTTCTAATCAGCCTATTGTAGGAGAATGCCAGGCTGAAGAAGTATGGGTGAGTGAGGTGAGAAAATGCACTGTGAACAGTTGTCAAGTTATGCAGCAGGACCCCATATTGAGACTTGAGAACATTAGCAGTCTGAAAAGATTGTTAAGAGTGACAGCATGGGTATATAGATTTACCAACAATATTAAGGGAGAAACAAGAAGGGAAGGAATTCTGAACAGTAATGAGATTCAGCAAGCCAGGAAATACTGGGTGGTATATGTGCAGAAGGAAAAATTTGGTGAAGAGAGGGAATTGCTCACCAGCCATCCATTACAGGTTCTACCAACACATTCTGCTCTCAAGGGTTTGGATGTGTTTTTGGATCAGGATTTATGAGAGTAGGAGGTAGACTACAGTTTTCTGGGCTTCCAGAGGAGAAAAGACATCCAATTTGCTACCTTCTGGGGGGCACTTTGTGGACCTTTTGATCATGGATACTCATCATAAGCTGTTACATGCTGGAGTTAGAGAAGTGTATAATAGAGATCAGACAACAGTTTTGGATTCCAAAATTAGACAAGTAGTAAAAAAGGTCGTGCATAAATGTTGGTTTGCAAGCGTTGGAGTGCAAAGCCTTATTATGAAAAGGTGCTCCACTTCCAAGAGAACGGTGTGTCTATACTGCCCCATTTGATGTAGTGGGAGTAGACTTTGCAGGGCCAGTCTATGTGTATGAGCGAGAGGAGTCTAACAAAGGTTATATATGTCTTTTCACCTGTGCTACCACCAGAGCAATCCATTTGGAGTTGGTAAGCAACTTAAGTAGTGATGTATTCTTTGGCCTTTAAAAGGTTTGTGAACAGAAGGGGTTTCCCAAATAAAATTCATATCGGATAATGCAAAAAACCTTCAAAAAGGCTGCAAAGGAACTCCAAGAAATTTGGTCTTGCTAAAGGAGGAAGGATTCCAATCCTACTTTTCACACCAAGGGTACAGTGGGAGTTTATTGTTGAGAGAGCACCATGGTGGGGAGGATTTTGGGAAAGGCTAGTGAGAAGTGTAAAGTGTCCATTAAAGAAACTTTTAGCTAATGCTCATTTGAGCAAGAAGAATTCTGCACTGTTTTATGTCAAGTAGAAGCAATGGTGGAACAGTAGGCCTATCACTTTTGTTTATAACAGTATGCAGATGCAGAGCCATTGACACCAAACATTTTCTTTGTGGTAAACGTTAACATCAAGCCCCAGTGTGCCAGAAGACTTGCAGCCTATCCAGAGCACTCAAGGAGAGTTAACTAGACGGTTCAGGTACCTTGAAGAGCTACAGATCAGTTATGGAAGAGGTGGCAGATGGAATACTTGCCAGAACTCAATTATTACCCATCAGGCAAGGTAAAGGGCTCCACTGCAAATTGTATCAAGGTGGGAGAAGTGGTAATGATTGGGGATGAAAGACCAAGGCAATGCTGGAAGCTTGGCATAATTGAAAGAGTTGTTTGTTGGCAAAGACAATTTAGTTAGGTCTGCACTGGTAAAGACTTCAGGAGGAAAGTTAAAGAGACCTATACAAAAACTCTATGCTTTAGAAATCAGCAAAAACACAGATAGTCAAGATGAAACATTTGAGTTACAGCCTCATGGAGAAGGCTTGGCTAACCTTGCAGAAGGTAATGACAACAATGCCTCTTCGGTGGGGAGTGTTAGAAAATCTAGAAGAGGAAGAACATTGTTGTCCCAAGGCGATATGATGACTAAGCTGATTGATGCAGCATTGCTTGTATTATTAAGTTAAGGTGTATATATATATCCATCTCATAATTGTAAGGTTGTGAAAAATTAACTTAATTAGAGCTAGCATTTTGGGCTTTGTGGCATCATTGTTTTGGCCACTCTGTGGCATCATTTTGGGGCGCTGCGCGTCCTTTCTACTCGTTTGTGGAACGTCGTACTTACAGGGTGTGGTCTTATAGAGAGCTCTCTTGCAATTCAGTTTGGTTGTTTAGATACAAGATTGTTGCATCGTGCAATAGTCCAGTTGTGTGTTTGTTGCAAGGTTGAGAAAGAAACCATAAATAGTGGCCCTTTTGTTTTTATCTTAAATTCATACAATTGAGGCCTAAGGTAGGCCCACATCGAGTCAGCAACCCTGAGGTAGGACTAATAGGATCTCAAATCCGTAAGTTTAATTTTAGCCTAACTTGGGCTGTAGGTTGAACTGGCCCTTAGAACTTGGGCCGTTTCACGGCTCAGCTGGGATTTTGAACCAACAAAAAATAAATAACATGGTCCTTCAGAACCGGATTCAAGCCCAAGACTGAGTCAGTGACTATTTTTCGGCAAAGTTCTGATCTGTGCAATTGTTAGCCCACGTTAGGCCTAGACGGTTGAGCATTATTGAATTAAGGTCCCAGGTAGAAAGTTTGGTCGCCCAATTGCAAAACTGGCCACTCGTCTGTCGTTGTTTTTGGCCTACATTTTACCGTTTGGTAATTTGGTTTATTTGAATTAAGGTCCAGGGTAGAAAGTTTGGTCGCTCAATGCGAAACTGGCCACTCGTCTGTCGTTTGTTTGGCCTACATTTTACCTGTTTGGTTAAATTTGGTTTATTATTCGTAGGCGAGGTTGCAGACTTCGGTGCACCAGTTACTTGGGTGGAAAAATTGTATTCCATACTGGTGGTTGGTTAGTACCCCACCTAGCAATTCAGTTTATTTGAAAAAAGCAAATTTACGTTTGATCAGTTTGGTAAGTTATTCTGCCAATTCAGCTCATTTGGCATTGAGCCAAATTGTTGTTTGCATTGAGATAGTGCATCTGAATTGAACAAGTTTAAAAAAAGGAGAAGCGCCTACAAAGGTCTAATTACAAAGGT